>VOQK01015903.1:16377-45381 GCA_015052645.1 Benitochromis conjunctus
TTAATGCCGGTGCGCGTGTGCGCATTCGTGTATGTGTTTACTCACAGCTCTTTTTGTTTGTTTGTCAGAGACGGAGCAGGGGAGGAAATGGAAATGGAGAAGGGCTCGTGCTTTATCGGTGCATAGTTCTTTAAAATATGTAATCAAGAGAAAGGAGGACAGAACAAATAAATAAAAGGAAGATTAAAGAGGGCCTGCAGAGGTAGAGTGGAGAAGAGGAATGAATGGAGAGCAGCCGAAGAGGGAGGGAAACAGCTGAACAACATTGGCAACTTTAATCCCTGCAGCTAGCGGGGTAAAAAGCACAAATATAAACGGGGAGAAGCAGAGGAAGGAGATGTGAAGCAGGGAAAAGGAATGAGAGATTAGAGGAGGGGGATGGAAAAGAAAGGAGACTAAAGGGAAAGAAGAGCCGGGTAAATGAGTGTTTGAGAACTCCAGTGTTTGCCAACAACAAAGCTGTTTCCTAACAGTCCCTAGTGTGTATTTATCTTTATAGGATGAGCAATGTCCCAGTTCAGCGTGCGTGCGTGTGTGTGTGAACTTTCACTGTAACACATGTATTTGTAAACATTTACAGTCAGTGTCATGCACACATATCAATAAGCAGTCAAGCTTATCCATTTTTATGCACGCGCGCATGCAAATCCATTTGCTCCACAGATACGAATTATAATTAAATGCATTTAGAGGAAAAAGAAGAAATCCCTCTAATTAATTTGATAGCACATTGTCTTATATGCAGATCTCGCATTAAAAATGTCGATGTGAAATGCAAAACAAGAGTGTGTTTCTTAATATTTTTCGTATGCCTCGTGTTTATTTGAAAACAGCTGCTGTTGTTAGATGGATTTTGTTAGTTTTGCATTGAAGTACACCAGAGTTGCTGAGCTGTGTGTGTGTCTGTGTCTTCTGTGAGAGCTGTGGGAGTCTCTTGATGTCAAAATCATTGATTGGCTTGATGACAGTTCTGAATCTGTCACCACAGATACACAAACTGTGTCGTTTTCTGTCACTGGAACATTCCCTGCTAGAGAAAGAAGGGCTGAAAGGTGGTAATTTGTCTTCTTGGCTGTGTGTATTTTTATCTATGCAGCAACATGGGGTTTTGAATGGCACATTACTTGTTTTTACCCATCTACTCTCTTTAATTTCTTACTTTTTTTGTTTAATTATTTTTGCATTACAGTGCTACATCACCTCAGATGTGATGTCCCATCATTTCTAGTTAACAGTATAATAAACCGTGCATTTCCCATATATCAGCACACATATGTGCTCTCAGAGATCTATAGAGAAGGTAAGGAGTTGCGCTGTCTTTGTGGCTCTAGAGAAAGCATATGATGTAGGGTGCCAAGAGAGAAACTTAGGGACTGCATGGGGAAGTTAGGAGTTAGAGAACTATGTGAGGGTGAGGACAGTGATAGAGAGTCTGGAGAGGTGGAGGTTTGTAATGGGCAGAAGAGGAATGAAAGTCAATAGAAGGAAGACAATACAAGCGAATGTGAAGGAAAAGGTATAACAGTGAAGCTGAATGGAGCAGAGGTAGTGAAAGTAGATTAGTTTAAATATCTGGGGTCAGTCATCCAAAGCAATGAACAGTGCACAAGAAAGAGGAAGAAGAGAGTGCAGGCAGGGAGTGACCAGAATGGAGAGAGGCAGGGCTGAGATGGTTTGGACATGTGGCTGCTTTGGATAGAAGTAGTTGAAGATGGAGCTAACAAGCAGGAGAAAGAGAAAGACTTAAGAGGTAGTGAAGGAGGAGATGCAGAGGGTTGGTGTGACAGAAGAAGATGATAGGGATAGGGTGAGATGGAGGACGACGATCCGCTGTGGCGACCCATAAAGGAAGAAGCTGAAAAAAGCAGGAGAAGAAGAAGACTGCCAGTAGACTGCCTCAGATTTAAAGACAGTAGCTGTGATGTAATTATTACCAGATCATCTTCATACCTCACGCTGAGTGTTCCAGTGTCCTCTCTCTTGTCTGGCAGCTCCCTCTTGTTTTGTTTGCCCTGTCTGACTGATACCTGCATCGGCATCATGCATTTGAGTCCTCAGTTAGAGTTTACCCGTCTCTGATAAATGGAATGAGATTATAGTAACATGCAACTTTAATGCATGAACTTGCAGCAGATTGAAATTTGGACATATAGGATGCATTTGTCTCAGTGTGTTTTATGCTTTTATTGTTAATGCTAAATAGAGTAAAGAAGTATATACTTTGACATGCAAGCATGCAAAAAACAGTCACATGTAGTCACACTTGTATATTGAAGGAAGTATACTCAAACAAAAATGGAGGCATGAATTTTGCACACTTGTAGAAACTCTGAATATTCTCCTTTTTCCCCTTGCTGTTATTTCTTTTTCTCACTCATGCCTACTTGTTTATGCATTACACATGCACTGAGACACTAACAGGAAAAGCAGATTGTATTAGTCTTGTTTATGGCTCTTGCTGTCTGGTTCCATGCTGTGAATGTCAGTGGATTGCCTCAGACTTTAGAAAGCATCCATCCATCCATTCGCTTCCGCTTATCCTTTTCAGGGTCGCGGAGAGTGCTGGAGCCTATCCCAGCTGTCTTAGGGCGAGAGGCGGGGTACACCCTGGACAGGTCGCCAGTCTGTCGCAGGGCTAACACACATAGACAGACAACCATTCGCACTCTCAGTCACTCCCACATTCACACCTATGGGCAATTTAGAGTTTCCAATTAACCTATCCCCTCAAAGTGCATGTCTTTGGACTGTGGGAGGAAGCCGGAGTACCCGGGGAGAACCCACGCAAACACGGGGAGAACATGCAAACTCCACTTTAGAAAGCAAACGGATGAATTAAAGGAAACCTTAATGTTATATCATGTATGTCCCTGCTGATCAATTAAGTTGATTTAACCTCATTATGTAATGAATTATTTCTTTTAAGTAACTTGTGAAACAATGAAGTAGCTGGTCTTGCACAAGTTTGTCTATATGGGATATTATAGCATACAAATATGTATGCTAATGTTTCCCATCTTCCATTTCCATTTCAAAGGTGTATATTTAACCCTGTCATGCCTGAATTATGACAACCCCAATCAGGATTTTATTCCTTAAGTATTTTTATACTTTAAAAATGCGACAGACTGGCAATCTGTCCAGGGTGTACCCTGCCTCTCGCCCCAAGACAGCTGGGATAGGCTCCATTTTTATTCATCTTTAGGAATGAAAAGATGAATAAAAATACTTAAGAAAAAAAAATCCTAATTGAGGTTGTCATAATTCAGGCATGACAGGGTTAAATAACAATAATTACAATGGCACACGTCATACATCTATAGTAACATTAAACGACCAGTGGGTGGCAGGGTATGGAGTGACATATCAGTGTCCAATGTAGTGGTTAATGTTCAAGTATACCATCAACACTGACACAAATACAAGAAAACAGCCTTGGAATAGCTGTCCACTGTAGTGACTACTATGCGTGAAAGGGTTAAAAAGTATGACCAAGGAGTGGGCACCACATTGGTTAGCTTCCCTGGAAATGCTTAGATGCTAGACAGGAAATTGGGGATGATTGATGAAGCTGGGATCTAGCAGGCGTAATGTGAACTTTATCCCGATTGGGCAGCGATGAACTAATTATTTACTTTTTGCACTGATATTGGAAGAGCCATGTGAGTTTGTGCATCCAGTGGACATGTTTTCTATAAACTGGCAGAGGGCTTGTGAACATGTCCCTCAGGGTTTCCTACGCAGGGATCTGTTGTTGATTTAACCCAGCCAGCCATCCACATCCAGGGGCAGAGCTGTTTTATGAATACTAATTCTCTGTTTAGTATTGCAGGCATTTTTTTTGCATAAGAAGAAGAATTAACTGCTCCCGTAAGAGCAGTATGTAGCATTTTCAAGCAAAAATCGACTGAGAAGATAGAATAAATGTAAAGGAAAATTACAGTACAAATGATACCAGAAGAACAACAGCCTGAAAGAAATGAAAGCAGTAATGGTGAAATCTAATTACATGTACATGCTCTCTTTCTTCCTAAAGTCAGTACTACCCCGACCCCCATCCAGTCTATGGGATCCAGCTGATGAGAGTTGGAAAGCTGCAGCATTACCTGGAAAACATCGAAGATGCTTTGGACACATTCAGACAGGTTTGAAGGACTAAATATCAAGCAGGAAATTTGAACAATAAAAGTAGAATTCTACTGCTTTTTCCTTTAGTTATTCTTTATTATTAGTTAATAGAACATGTCTGTGTACCAGGTCACGGTAGTCTTAAGCCCTTGAAATGAAGGCAAAGGGACGTCTTTTAAGAACCAAAAACGAAGACCAGTTGCCTTCATTTCAGGCAAATAAGATCATGTGTGATCATCTTGTAACAGAAGGGATATGATCAGACAGGATTCTAACACATCTTGGGGTTTGTTTTATAATAATCTCTAAAGTACTTAATCTTTAACTAGAATGTCATGAAAACAGTTACTTTCATTTTTGTTTATAAATGAGATTGTGTAGCATTGTATGATGTTTCATTACATCACCATACCATACAAGATTGTTCTGGCACTAGCAGGGAGGAAAGCTAGTTATGTGTATGTCTCCTATTCCAGGCTTATGAAATCGTAAAGTTCACCCATGGTGAAGATCACCCCTTGACAACTGAACTAACGATGAAGATGAAGGAATGTCACAGTGAGATGGATCATCATTCGTCCAGCAGATACTAAGACGAAGACAAAAGAAACGTCTTCATGCAGCTGATTTCACTGCCTTATGTTCTTTTTATTCATCAGCCTGAATAAATGGATTTGTTATTTTGCCATCCATACCTGGCCTTTATTGCCTCAACAGTCTTAAAGTAAGGAACTGCTTGATAAAATTGTTGTTAAAACAGCACCAGCAACACTTCAGGCTCCTCTTTATACTTTCTCATGGCAAATAAAACTTTTGTAGCTTTGGTTTGGTGCAGTTTTACGTTAATCTCTGTCATAAAATCTAGCCGTAAAACATCTTATTAATGATATCCGAGAACCTGCTTTTCCCAGAATTACATGAAATGCCAGTGATATTTCTGCAGTTTTGTAGCTAGCCTGTTATCCTCCAGTTTATGGAAACATTTAAGCACAATTAATCCTATTAATCCTAAAGTTTCTCCATCCTGTCCTTGTTTGAGAAATGGAGAGGAAGAAGCAGAGGGAGGGAGGAAAGCCCCTGTTGGCCCCAGTCTCCTCTGTAATCTGTAGATTCCATTGTGATGAGTGATCCGTGTGTGTGTGTGTGTGTGTGTGTGTGTTGGTTTAGTAAAGTAAGCCATTTACATCACCCTCTGTGCATATCCATCACACACTTCCCAATTTAATCCCTGTTTTTGTTTCTCTGTCAGTGTATGAGCTCAGAGTGTGCCTGCAGCACACACACACACACACACACACACACACACACACACACACACACACACACACACACACACACAGTTTTCCCATGTTAATCCCAATATTCTGCCATATGCAAACTGATGACAGCATGTCTTAGGGGCGTGTGTGCACGAGTGGGTGTTTTTCTGCCATCTTTCTCAGTCTTACACTAGAAAATTTAGCTTTTTTTTCCATTTTGGCTCAAAATATTTTTTGTAATTATAAAAAAATATATATGTAGAAACGAGGTATCAACAAATAATTTTTCAACTTTGAAGAGAGAAATGGTGTGAGCTTACTGTGTTTCAAAGACTGAATGACCCTAGTGGAGTGAATGGCCTGTGGGAGCTGTCTGTGCTGCTGCATTGCTCCTACCTACATTACTCATTTCATTGGTTTTGTTGCTTTCAGTCCTCCACTCTCTCACTTTTCCCATATAACATCCATCAAATGAGATTTAGTGTTTCTTAGCTATAACCTCCTGTCTCTCCCTCTCTGTCACTCACTGTCTCTCTTCCTCATTTATATCTCTCTCGTGCTCCAAAGGCTTTTAAATGAAATTCTCTATTTGCTGGAGTCTCATCTTTCTCTTTCACTGCATGTCTCTGCAGGCAACCTGACCACACAGAAATAAAGGACACCGAGTATTTTTTTCTTTTCTTTTACCGACTCAATTCATTCACCGTTCTGCCATTTACTCAGCCCCATTTTTTTAATTTTCACATTTTCATTCTCATTTTCAGAGACACTCTATGTCACTGTTCCTCTCCTGCACCACCTCACCTTTACTTCACCTCACTCTCTATCTGCTAATATTATTCATTTCCTCTCGCTCCATCTTAATAACTCTCCTCTCCATAATTTACCTTTTCTTAAAGATTCAAAAGTCAGAAGTTTGCCTGCCAGAACAGTGGGATTTGTGTCCTATTCGGCATTTTGCTTTGCTTGGTTTTCACTCACTGATTTTTGCTTTTGCTCACTTTTGCTTTAGTACTTGATTACTTATATTTAGGTAATTAAAAGTAAAAAACCAAGCATTAACCCTGCAGCAAAATGATGCTTACCCAGTGTGTTTAAATGAGAGACCAAGAGGTCCTTTAAGTGTCCACATGAGACAAGTTAGCATCGCCAAATTACATGTGACTACTAGCAACTTTGCCAAAATACAGTTTGAGGCTGTGAGGATGAGAAAGCTGTGGCTTCTTCAGTCCTTTGATTTAAGAGCAGACTCTTAAATCAAAAGACGGTGAAGCTTAATAGTAGCTGCTGTTACTGCAGTCAAATGAAAACACTTAAACTTGTTCTCTGCATGTTGACTAAAAGTTGCACGCTTCCTTTTTGAGGAATTTTAGCCACACTAAAGTCATTGTTCTTGCATTCATTGGTTCCCAATTTCTTAGGCTATGTGTACACTCAACAAAAGACCTACAGCTCAGACTCGAAAGGCCTCAGTTAGCATGTTAAGTTCATGATAGTAAAATTAAAGACTCGATAGGTGTCACTTGTTTGGAAGGTTGCACAAGAAAGGTTCTTCTCTCTTTCCTAAGCTCCTTAGATGTTCTTCTCTCTAAAAACAACAAAACAAAAAAAACATGTCCAGTTTTCAAGATTATAATTAATTAACAAACCACTTCTAGAACATTGTCCTTTGACCAGATGAGACTAAAGTGGAGATGCATAATTCAAAGCACCACACACAGTATATCAGCACAAACGCCTCTTATCAGCTGTCAAGCTCAGTGGGCTTATGTTGCAACCACAAGACTTACAGTATTGAGTTGAGCTCCTCTGATGATGAGCAGTTATCCCATAGTATTAGTCACAAATCACCTAAAGGATCCTTCTTTTGCTACACTTTTAAAATTCAGTACACTGTAATCTTATATTTAATAATTTCCCCCACTTTATTTCTCTTGTACAGTTTTGGGTCTTCCACTTGTCACCTCTCTTCTTGCATAAAAACCAATCCTGTACTCCTCTTCTTTCTCACTTGTCTCCCTTTTCCCCCTTTGCTACCTTTATTCTTCTCTCGTCTCTAATCTATTATTTCTCCTCGCTCCCATTCCTGCCTTCTCCTCCTTCCTGTTCCCTGCTGTGCATTGATGATCAAAGCGGGCTCAACAGGGCATTACTGTATGTCACAGAAAAGCTGCCTACAGGGTACTCAAGGTCCACATTTACACATGCTCTGGAAACTAAGTTGTCCCAGTCTCTTGTTTATGTGAATTTAACAGCCGGATGCAGCAACGTGCGATGTTACGAATTCCATGTTACATCATTCACATTTCTGATGAATTTCAGTCATAATGCAGAAGATGTGTAGTTTATCAGAAGTGAAACAGCACACCTTCTGGTCATCTGCCCACTACTTTGTCTATTCTGTGAGCAAAGAATGAAGCATCAGGTGTGAAACTCTTTTAATACATTCCTTTATTTACATCCCTCCATCTTATTTTTCCATCTTTACAATGTGTCAGACCAGATTTCACAAAAACTGTAAATCTGCAGCGGACAATATGAGCACAGTGAGACTCCAGTGCACCATTTGTTCCGCATTTACACTGATAATGTGTTGTTTTAAATAGAATTAGTGAGGGTATTTAGCATGGAAATGTCTCACAACTGGCATTTTTGTCAAAAGACTGGAACAGAAAAGTAATTTTTTTTTAAAAAGTTATCTAGAGATTTTAAAACAACTGACTCTGTGTCTTACAACTGAGCAAAGCAGAAGTTGACTCCTCGTGCTAATGATAACATCTGTTTTTGGTAAATGTGGTCTGACCCGGACTTTAACACACAATGCTCCCTAAGATGCCGTGTGTGAGATTTCCAGATAGCACATTATAATTCTTAAATGTGTCTACAAAATATGCACCAGCACAGCATATTTGTCAGTTTATTCCATAGATCATGTGATGTTTCTGTTTGTCCTACAGAGTGACTTTACAGATGTAAATCTGTGAATAATTTGATTTAAAAAACCCCGCGTAGCTCACTTTGACTATTCTGTTAGCTTTAATAGTTTCTAGCAATTTTTGATTATTACTACAATAATAAAGTGAATATCCCATTAGATTTGGCAGTAACATATCAAGGAAGAAACCTCCCACATAGCATCTTAAAACAGGATAGTTCAATACAAGCCATTAGCTCATTTAGAGGTTAGATTTCCCAAAACACTCGCTGCTAATTACACAGGGCTGCAGTTCATAAGACACTTCTCAGACATTTCCCTTAAAGCAACACAGCTGCGTTCATACTGGAAGGCTTCTGATTTGCATGTAATCAACTAGCATCCCTGTTCTGCATGTGAATGTTTGGGGAACCCAAACCCATTGAAATCCTCAACAGGAACAACAGGAGCAAATGAAACCAACGACAACAAAAAATATCTAAAATAAAAATGATGGCATATATGATATGTGCACAGTATATATATTTATATATGACATGGGCTCAGCAAAGTATGTACAGTTATTTTTCTTTTTCATCAATGCATAGTAACTTTTTAAGATCATAAGGTGTACATAAATAAGAACATTAATTAGCGACTCAAATAAATAAACGTTCATTCATGGCTTGCGCGATGAACACGAGGGTTAAAACAGGAAATGATCAGAGATGCTGTTAAAAAACAAAACAAAAAACACCCTCTTAAGTTTGTCAAAAGCGTCTTGGTCTCAGGGGAAATTTCTCACTAGATTATCTCTTGGCTATCGCTGCCAGCGTGCACTACATGAAATTATTAGCCGTTTCCTCGTTCAGAGCCATGTGAAGAACAAAACTTCTCAGAATTAACTGTATTTTTTGTTTCAGTGACAGCACATTCTGGGGTTATGCTCTGCAACGCACTGCAACGCTTTTGACAAATTACACAAATACAATGACATCATTTCCACTGCGCTCAAGTCGCTCTACCATAATGCTCTCTGCTCGACAACAACAGACAGGATGACAGCGATGTAGAAGAAGCATTTGAAGGGCGTTGTTTTGTATTTCGGGGGGAAATGGACTCATTCGTATATTTATATTTGTACAAACATTTAGATCATAAGCATCTCAAGCACCATAGATAATAATACTAACAAATCTCAGGAGTTGCTATCCATCCAAAAAGTGAAACCAGGCAGAGATCTATGTCTTTTAAGCTCGTCTCCTCCCTTTTTAATTAGGTTCCTTTAATTCTTTTATATAATTTAATTGTCCTTTACAATACTGGGGATATTAGAAGTGTTTGGGACTACAGTTTTAGGGTGTTTAAAGTATTGCCTAAATCTACTACCTTGTTTCATTATAATTACATTCTAAACACAGTATATCAATGGATTTATCCTGCACCGTTTCCCCTCAAAATTTATCTATAAATATCTATTCAGATTTCCAGATTTCCATGCTAAATGCTACTATCGTACATAGTCTCTACATGGTCCCATTGCACTCAAATAAAAAAGGATACCTTATTATAAAGCACACACAATGACAAATCATTCAGTTTCTTTTCGAATAGAGCAGAACAACACAGATACGAATAACAGACAGACTGCCTGTGAGTCAGGCAGGGAGTCAGTCGTTGGTTGTATTTAACACCAGATCAGAGAGAAATGTTTTCACCTCCACTACCTTCTGACACTTCATAGCTTTGTGAACATTAAAAATCTCTATCGGGGGAAACATCATGTATGAATGCCCCGGAGGGCCAAAAGTCACATGTGCTCTGTTTGTGAGTAAAGCCAAAGTAAAAACGACACCACGAGATACCAGATTCTTGTATGCTTTTAACTTGAGGTTTTTGGTCCTTTCAACAGTTTAATTATGTCAATCTGTAGTATTTCTTTAAAGGGGACCTATTATGCTTTTCCTCTTGGGAATAAGTAAGATGAACTAAAATGGTGTTTCACAGAGGATGAACTGAGAGCACTTTTCACTGAGGCCCAGTATAAAATAAATAAGGATTATTTTGATCTGTTACTCATGCAAAGCGGCTCCTGTGGAGTCCTCGAATAAAAATAAAGAGCATAACAGGTCCACTTTAACTTTGTTTCTCTGATCTCTAATCAATGTACCAAAGACAATACATTGAAACACACATTATTAGTTTGTTTATCATATAGTGAAACACTGACCCACAGTAAAACATCACATTTAGAAAAGAAAATTAAAACTGTTTCCAAGGACACTGATCTTTTCTGGATCTTTCTATACTAGCACCATACTTGTACACAAAGTCAGAGAGAAGGAGAATTGGTCTTGGTATTGTTGAAATGTTCACAAGGCACTTCTAAATCTTTTCCTTTATCCTCTCGTCATTCTCTCTTGGTTAGTCTCTTTTATTTGCTGCACAACAATACCAGGCCATTCTGTGGTCAGCGCTCTTTATTTACAGCCAAAGGCTTTTAACCATGTAAAAAATGTTCTTCCAAAATGTGTTAGATGTGAAATTATTCTTCTCTTGCACCTCAACTTCAGCTTTCTCCGTCTAAAAAAAAAAAGGCAGTTTTTGTTCAGCTATAGCCTTTTTTTTGCTCTCGGTACATTCTTTAAAGTTTGACTTGGTCTTAGAGGTGTCTCTGCAGTCCAATTATTTTGTTCTCTGGTTACTTGGTTTGACATGTCTTCTTAGACTCTCATACACTATTTGGGCAGCCATATTTTCTCTCATTGAAAGTAGCCCATCCATTAGATAGTTTCTGAGGTTGTTTCCAAGCCCCAACAAACAGATCTATAAATCTTGTCTCTGTTTTTCTGTTAATTTATCTCCGTAAATCTTCTTCCGATTTATCCGGCCACCTGGGCTTCTGCATGCTCACATCTGGACAAGACGCTGGAATAATCATGTGGTCAGTCCATTCCTGTGTTCATCCTTCCAACTGTCATGTTGTAGTTAAAGATTTTCTAAATGTGTTTGATTAGTCAGGGGGAATGGTCATTGACATCGTTGAGTCCACTTCTCCGTCCTCCAGCTCTCCGTCTCTCCATCTGTCTACTGATGCCTTGAGGACACATCAAAGCAGGTGATCATCATGAGATGGGCTTTGCAGAAGTTGACTCTGGTCTCCAGTTTGTCTGTCACTGTTTCCAGAGCCTCCAAATACTCCAATGAGTCCACTTCATAGGCCTGCTGCAGCTCAACTGGATTCAAATAGAAAGGTGGAGAAAATATATCATTCCTTGATAAAACGCTATTGAACGTAGGTTTTGTTTGATTATCAGCAATAATTAAAAAGGTGCCAATGGTTATGTTTTACATTTAATTGTAAAAAATGAAATAATGATAAATAATAATGATAAATATAATATTAATAATTAATAACAATTATGATTAAAAAAAGAAGAAGGCCACTGAGTTAATCATCACTCTCTTTGCACCTGTCACTGTTGTGACCACCTCCGACTCCAACAATATAGCTGTAATGGGCTTGATATCAAACAGTGATGACATTGCCTGCTGGTCTCAGATCATCGAATAATGTAAAGAGAACAACTTCCAGCTGAATCTCTGCAAATCCAAGGATCTCATAATGGACTACATGAGAGGGCAGCAGAGGAAATTTGGCCCTCTCGGCATAAATGGGGCCCACGTGAAGAGGGTGGATAACTTTAAACAGGATGGTGTTTACATCACAAAGGACCTGTCATGCTCCTGACACATGAAATCCCTGGTGAAGAAAGCCCATCAGCACCTATACCACCTCAGCTGACTAAGAGGCTTTAAACTCCCACTCAGGGTGCACAGGAACCTCTACACCTGCATCTTGAGTGGGAGTATCAACACCTGGATGGTTAGTTGCACCAAGCAGGAGGGTGGTCTGTTAGGTGAGAGGACCTTCAACCACCCTCCCCCATCTGTGGGACATGTAGCGGCATAGAATAAGATCTCAGAGGATCAATAGGGACTCTAGCCCTTCTGTCATGGTTGCACAATTAGTTATGTTGGTTGCACTTTTAACTCTTATACAGCCCAATAGGTACGTAAACTTTAACTGTGTATTACACATATGTATGTGACAAATAAATACAATTTAAACAGAATAGTTAAGTCTGATGTAGCTTATTGTGACATATTTAAAATCTGCATTAATATCCAAGAACTTTTACGATTATGATTAACATCACAATTCACACACAAATCAGAGATTTATCCATTTTTTCATACCTGAGTTTGTTTGTACTTTGCAAAAACAATTACAAAAAGTGCCTCTGACCATTTATTCAAAGAAATGAGGGCTAGCTGTGGTAGCAAATTTAAACACAGGTCTATTAATTACTACTTATTGATAAGTATTATTATTATTAAATGTGTTTTCTTAAACAGAAAATTAGGGTGTGGCTGTATGTCGATTGTATGCACAAGCCTTTTTAGATTATCCTGATTTACTAAATTGCACAGTGGTAAGAAAATATCCTTCCAATGCAATGACATTTTGAGGGCAATTAAGCCACACCCACACAAAAAACAAAACAAAGCAAAACATTATTTTGTATCGTGCAAGTTTGCCCTGTCAAATGCATCAATCTGCAGCAACAAATCATTCCCACAAATGCATTTTTGTGTCTATTTAAGTAAAATCTATACTGCCCAGTCACTTCATATTTTTAATAATGAAGTGACAGTATGTATTTGTGCGAAGAATGAACCAGCAGTCATGTAGAACAGTATTAGTTTACATCCACTAACATGAGTTGATTAAGAAAAATGTAAAAATATGCATCATAACTTAAACGTAACAGCATTTTTTTCAGAATAATACTCTGCTAAAATCATTTTCTAACCAGTTTCTGACCTCCTGTGCTCTCTCTCTCACACACTTACATTCCCTGATGTGTCAGAGTTCCACACTTACACTCAGTGGTCCACTTGTGTGGTTCCAGCATCAAGTACTGTTTGGTTTGTTCCAGTTCTTTCTTGAGACACTGGTACTTGGCTCTGACTTCAGTGATTCGCTGCTGGCGGTGCTCCAACAGACGAAGCTTGGCACTGACATACACGACCTCCTGACACACACAGGGAAGGCAGACAGATAGACACGGATTTTATTTAGCTTTATTTTTTCAGAGGAGGGTGTTGTGAAACACAGGTGGGTCTCCTTCAGCAGCAGCATGCTTAAAATTCACACAGTTAAATACATTCGCACCTCATCGTCTCCCACTGTGGCTGCAGCTGAGCGCCTTCGGACACTGAGCAGCTTCACCGGAACACGATTGTGGCTTTCTTAAGGTTGCTGCAGGGAAAATTTATATTTCATGCTTTTTCTCCATTTCTCTTTTCCAGTGCTCACAGTGCTCTCTCCTCTGATCACATAAAGGTTTAACAGTGGAAACCCCCTAAAAACCTGCATTCATTTACAACAATTTCCTAAGTTTAACAATTTTATTCTGCAAAGTCTCCAGAATTTAGAGTCATTTTTTAAGTAAGCCAAGATATGTAGATTTATTTAAAAAGTTCACTGTTCATACAGAACTGAATGCTAATGTTGAGTTATTCATGTTCTGAAAATCCTTGCTGTTGTATTTTTTAAAAACCTTTTGGTTTCTTTCCACACTGAAACAACAACACAGGTCCTTTTTCATCCATTGGCCCACCACCAGCTTCCTTTTCTGGTTTCCATTAGCAGCAGTGTCCAACACTTATTGTTTTTTAATGTGCTACACCATCATTATTCATCAATTTAGTGTCACTGGAATCAAGAGAAACAGGCCTCTTGCTCTTCTGCTCTCCCTCTCCTTGACTCTTCCAGTCACCACCACCATGTATCCTGAAGTTTTTTTGTTATTTTCTTCTTCCTCCCTCTTTTACACATGCTTCCTAGTCAGCCTCCTACATAACTGTAGTCCAGTGGGAACTAGATATTTTTAAAATGTGTCCAAATGAAACTCTGAACACCACATGTACAAATATCAAGTGGCAACAACCATCGCAACTAAGGATTGGTGAGTGGTGGCTCCAAAAACACTCCCAGTATCAACTTCTATTACAAATTCATTTAAATGCTCTAGTCACTCTGGTGTTATTAGTTCAATTCACTCTTCTTAATCAGTGTATTAGTAGCTCTTTTTAGGCTTTAAAGACAGAATGGGTGATACTGTTGGGATGAAGCAAGCCGGAAGTAAAGCTGGAATTCAAGAACCTTTTTTAGTTGACAATCAGTTCAATGATGACAAATTGTCTGGTTCATCTGAATCATAATTCACTTCCTGACATGGTTGATCTCATTGCTGAGGTGTCAGCACAACCAAGTCAGATTTAGCCTGTTTTTCTACTCTGATTCTACCCAGAGTCAGTGATCATAAAGAGCTACATTAATCCTGGAAAGGAGGAACTGACAACCAATCAGATCTGTAGGCAGAACTGATAGTGGCATTGACAACAACAAAATCTTTCTTCGATTAAGATACAGTGTAATAACGCTTAATATTATTTTGTCATCACTTACTGGTGGAGTATACAGAACTTTTCTACAGATGGTTTTGCTATTCATCAGCTTGTTTTCAGTTTTGGGTTCACTGTAATTTTTCTCCCGTTCTTTGAAAGTAATACCAGTAGACCCTCAGGGGATTCCAGTATCCTTTTTTGTAAGCAAGTGAAAATATATTTTCTTTATGGTTTTAAATCTTAATGCACAAACTGTAACATTAAGTAAACCACCCTGCTATATTAGAAGCCTCGCCAGGCTCCAGGGAGACAAGATGGCACCAGTTATTACGTTATTCTTGAGGCTTCAGCTCTAACACAAACTAATGAGTGATATTATCAATATCCATCTTTACATATGCCACATGTTCCTTTACTAAAATGATACACTGCTTCCTAAATTTGAAGTTTTGTTTTCCTGCAAACTGCCCAATAACAATGCACCTTGTGATGACACTTATCCTAAAAGTTTATGCCTGAATCTTTACCTTCTGCCCATCATCCACCCTCATTGTCCACAGTAACAATTTTCCCCTGGGTTTACATACACAAACAGCAATTTATATTTTTGCTCGAGGACGTGTTGACTTAAGGGCAGGAAGAGATAAGGATCAAATCTCCAACCCTGTGATTTGTTGACCTGCTCCACCACTTGACCTACAACAGCTGTGTAGCGCAAGTGTCTTTTCTCCCTCCTCCCTCTCACCTTGCTCCCTCCTTTGTCTTTCCTTTTCTGCAGCCGCTCAACATCATCTATCTCATACACCTTGATCTCAAAGGTTTCTGTTGTTGCGGTCACTGCCCGGAGGTTTGAGGGTGCAGGTGGCCCAAGTGGCCCATCGACCCAGCATGCACCAGGGCTGGAGGAGGAGGAAGAAGAGGAAGTGATGGCTTGTTTGGAGGAACGGTGAGAAGGTGATGAAGTAGAGGAGTCCAAGGTTAGTGTTGGGATCAGACGTCGACGCTGGAGACCTAAAAGAACAAATAAAAAGAAGATTACAGAAAGACTGTCACACACTGATGATAGGAACAGTGCGGTTTTGAGCTATGATGATAAACTGTTCATATGAACGTCAGAATAAAAAGTGCCTTTCCTTTAATTAAAAAAAAATTCTAATTGAAGAAATATTGCATGTTTGGAGTTATGTACATTTTATTTTCTGGTGCATTTTATATAGCATTGAAATACCAGGTTATATCATACAAATGTTTAAAAAAAATGACTGCTGACTTTTACTCTGCTTGTTTTCTCTCTTTTATATGCTTAGTTGCTTGCAGTGCATTCTGCTCTCAAGATCACAGTTAGTTTAGCTCCATAATTCTCAAACAGTGCATCAGTCCCTAGTGGTGTGGCACAAAGCCACTGCAGGTGGGTTGTGGATGAACAGGAGAAAAATGCTAAATGAAACTAAACTGAATGAAAATGGAAAAAAATATATCTAAATGGGTGTTTACTGATATTATAATGCAGAACTTTATTATTCACTAAAATTCAACTCAGAGCTTTTAAAGATACAAAATATTTGTAGGGTGTCGTAATACCCAAAAGTGATGAAGTTCAAACCAACTACCAGAACGGGGAAGAAAGAGGACTTAAGTGACTCAGTGAGCTCCTGCCAGATGTACTGGTCCTACTGGAGTTTTCCCACACAACGATCTCTAGAGTTTATAGATAATGGCAAAAACAAACCAAAAAAAAAACAGAGAGAAGAGAATGACTGTACTGCTTTGAGCTGATAAGAATGCAACAGTAACTCAAATAACCACCTGTTGCAACCAATGTATCCAGATGGGCATGTCCAAATGCACATGTCAAACCCTGAAGGAGATGGTCTACAGCAGCAGAAGACCACACCGTGTGCTACTTCTGTCAGCTAAGAACGGGAAACTGAGGCTGTTAATCACACAGACTCACGAAAACTGAGCAAAAGAAGATCAGAAAACTGATCTTCAGACATAGCTATATGAGCTTTTTTGATTCAGCACATTTGACACACGGATACAAGCGGTGGAAATGGTCTTCCTCCGAAGGGTGGCTGGCCTCTCCCTTAGAGATGGGGTGATAAGTTCGGCCATCCGGGAGGGGCTCAGAGTAGAGCTGCTGCTCCTTCACATTGAAAGGAGCCAGTTGAGGTGGTTCGGGCATCTGACAAGGATGCCTCCTGGGCGCCTCTTGGGTGAGGTGTTCCGAGCATGTCCCACCGGGAGGAGGCCCCGGGGCAGATCCAGGACACGCTGGAGAGATTATATCTCTCGGCTGGCCTGGGAACGCCTTGGTGTTCCCCCGGACAAGCTAGAGGAGGTGGCTGGGGAAAGGGACGTCTGGGCTTCTCTGCTTGGGCTGCTGCCCCTGCGACCCAGCCCCGGATAAGCAGAGGAAGATGGATGGATGGACATTTGACACATTTTAAAATTTCTGTTAGATCATATTTGTTGTGTAGCAATGAAGAAAAAAAACTTTGGCAAAATCTAGGAGAGACTGGGAGCGATTACTTGAACTACTTTATGATACAGCAGTTTAGCTACAAGCTTTAGTCTTACATTGAACTGCAATATATCTGACATCTCTCTGCAAAGAAAAAAGACATCTTTCCAAATTTCAGATTCTTCCTTGAACACACTAAAACCCTTAAGTGTCAGTTCACTCTGTAGGCATACCGTTCTTGTTCGCACAGACATGATAGGTGGGAGAGGGGAAGAACAGAGATAAAAGACTCACTGGAGAGAAACACAAAGGAGGGGACAAAAGAAAACTGTTGTGCGAGACAGAATGCGAAATTGATAATGGAGTGTGAAGTGAGATAAATAAAAAAAACAGGTAGAGCTCATAGATAACAGCAGCGGGTCAGTCTCTAATCTAACCACTACGCAACACTGAACACACGTGCGCTTTGCATCGAAATTTCCAGTCATGTCAACAGGAATGAGAGTTATCATATTCACCAGAAAGTCAGTGATAAGGTACGTGTGAGAGAGAGGGGAGAGGAAGTGCTGATTTTAATAAGGTTGCAGCTGTCTTTTGGCCTCGATGCAGCGCATAAAGGTCAAGCAGAGACATTTGTATTTCATTAGGAAGCAGCATCGAACGGGACAGAGAAAGATTGAGTCTGCGGGGAGAGGACGATGCGAGGGAAGAGAGCTGGATGAATGACAGAGAGATGGGGTGAATACATGGAATATGAGGGGAGAGGTAAGCACATGAATCCAGTTTAATGAAAATCAAGGATAAAAAGAGAGACTCAGCTGGAGATGTAATTAACATTTTAGCTGGATATTGCCTCAGTCCTTTATACATGTGCTCCTTCTGCCTTTTTATTATTAAGACTATAATCAGTTTTCTATCATCAGAGCTCAACTGTATCAATCATTCCTCGCTTACTGGCTTCACCTTGATTCACAACAAACACAGAATAATCCTTCATGCCTTTGTGTCATCTTGAGGCAGTGAGGCACTGAAGTGGCTCTTTAATCCACAGAATCAGTTGTGGTGAAAGCAAAATGAGAGTAAACCCAGAGTTTACGCTGCATGGCAGGAGGTGAGACTGCTTCCTGCACACTTGGATGGAAAGGCTAATTCCAATTCGAATCAATAATTAGACACACACAGGGAGGAGCTGCCTCTCTTCAATCTGATTTTTTATGCACATATCAATCCTCATGCTTAACCAATAGACAGTAATTTGGCAGGCACATTAGCAAGCTCTCGGTGTTCTGTTCTGGTGAATATATATTCATTACAGCCTACACCAGCAGATTCCCTTTTACCATTTCACAGATGACTGGTCAGGGTCACCTTACCTTATCCAGCACCTCCTGTAGCCACAGCTTTCTTCACTTTCCCCTTAACTGTTCACTTCTTTTGTTACAGTGCTTTTCCACCAATAGAGTCTCCTCACAAAGGTGTCTATTTCTGTTTGCAGCACTTTTATGTTACTGTCTTTTTGAAAAATGCATTATCAAAATTTCACGTAAGGGTTAAATATCCTAAAAGTGGGCAAAAATCACACATTGAGGATAAATTGAAATGGTACAGATGTTAAATACATATGTATTCATGTGATTATAAAAACTAGCCATCTGGGCAGTTTTAGCACGCAGTGTGTGCAGTTTCATGTTTTTAAAGTGCTAAGACCTAAGGCCTTGTATCAGAAGAAATTACGACTAGTTATGTTGAGGAAAATCCTAAATTTGCCTCCCTATAAAGAACAGCAAGCGGATTGTCACTTTGCTTTTGTGATGGGTGAAAATGTTTTTAAAAAGCGATTTAGATTTGTGTTGTGACCTGTGTTGCTCCTGCTCTTCTTGCTGCTTCTCGAGCTCCGCCGGGAGGAGGTGGTGGCTGAGCTGTGCTCACTGAGGGAGTCCTGAGCAGAGGAGGTACTTCCTGTGTTCTCACTGCTGTCTCTCAGCATGCTCTCATATCCACTGCTGCCTCCACTGTGGTAAAACAAAGCAGTCTTCCCCATTGCCGGAGGGAGCTCACCACTCAACACACTGCTGTTAGAGGCATTGAGAGATCACAGTTAGAGATGAAGCAAAGTAAAGAAAAAAATACATGTTTTATTTTGTAAAATGTATGTTTCAAATTTCTCAGAGCACTAAAGCTTGTACCTGTTGTCACTAGCATGGCCGCTGCTGCAGCGGTGTGGTTTTCTGGGAGCTGTAATCTTGCTGTAGGGAGAAGGCAATGTTTGTACCACTGCTGCCCTCTCCTCTCCCAGACTATCTCCCCCACCACCTCCTGCGCCACCTCCTCCTCCACTGAGAATAAGGAAATAGGAAGCAGTTAATAACTTTGAACAGATTATTTTCTGAATGAACTTAAATGTCACTTTGCCTTGCAGATTTTACAGTTTGCACCTTACATTATCACGACTTGCTAAAATTACTCTTACATAATATATGGATCTAATCTTGCATTTTATATGAACTGTCCTATGAATAAATGAAAAACCCATAGGAACCACTAAATAGGTGTACAGTATATGTAAATATACTGTTATGATATAAAACTAACAAACCTCGTCCCTCTTTCCTCTGTTGGATCTGTGCCTCCTCCCTGAACATGACTCCTGGAACGGGAGCCTGCACTTCCCTGGAGTAGCTCTGAGATCCGACCGTTCACAGCTCGGAGAGGAAGCTTAGCAGCCAGGCTTCCCCCTCGACTTCGACTCAGAGATTGGGTAGACCAGGATCCAGGGGCAGGTCCCTGCTGCTGCACAGGGGCCGGGACTGAACTCTGGGGCTAAAAAGACAAGAAAAGTGGTTTCAGGTGGATGGAAGGAGAAATTGAAGCCAACATCCTTTAATTACTTTAATAACAAATTTGTTACTGCTGTGTGTTTTTTGGTTACAGCTAGGCAGAGAATGAGGAAGGTCTTAAACAGATTTAGCTAAATTTGTCTGTTGAGCTTGTGGTTTACAGATGTTAAAGAAGGTGAGCGTGTGTTCATTTACATTGAAGAAATATTTCTTCCTACCTTTCCGTTAGGAGGAAGGCTGGAGCTCCGGCTGGAGCTTTGGCTTAAAGACTTAGTAGAGAAGCTCAGAGTCTTGGTGCTGGAGGCAGACAGACTCCTGGCCTTGGGACTGCTGGTCATCAGCAGCTTACTAACTGCTGATATCTTTGACTGGCTGCTGGTCTTAGCTGGTGACTGTGGCGCACTGTTTGGACTGGTACTGCCACTCAAAAGGCTGCTGGTGTTTCCAGAAGAAGAAGATACTGATCCAGCACGGCTGAGGCTGCGTCCAGTGCGAGGCATGGTGCTGTCTCCTTTCACTCCTCCTCCCCCTCTAAGACTCTCACCTCTCTCCAAGGAAAAGCAGTCATAATGATGGGAACCACTGTGTGAGCTGTGGACTCGGCCCAGAGAGTTGGTTCTGTTGGCAAGCTGCTCCAACTTGGCACTGAAAAGCCTACTACTGTCTATGCTGGAGCCTCGCTGTCGAGTTATTCCTGCAGGGCCACAGCCAGTTACCCCTGCATCATCTGCCGAGTTCCCCTGTGATGAGACGCCATGTGGGGTTTGTTGGAGAGGGCTGAGTGCCCTGTTCCGCTGGTCTAGACTGGACTTTCGTACAGGCGGCAGCGGTGGGATCCCCCCTTTTTTATGAGAGAAAAAGCCCTGCTTTCCATTTGATCCCCAGCGATCAAGCGTGGCACGCGGACTGCAAGGAGTTGAAGTGGTGACGCCGAGATTACGGTACTCACTTCCATTGTCTAAGCCGTCATGGCGGTTGACACGGTGCCATCCGCGTGGTAGACTGGCTGTACGGTGGATATCTGGGCTATAAACACTGGTCAGGCATTCACCTTGGGCAACAACAGCCACCATCTCACAACCATCCACCACTCGCTTAAAGGAGTCTGGCGATGACACCACCTCACCACCTGAACTTGAACTGCCAAGATCACCACCCCCACCATTTGCTTTATCTACTGAGTGGCCCTTCGAATGCTCTGCCTCCCTCTTCTCCAGTTTCCCTTCACACACTAGTTCCTTAGACTTTCCTTCTTCTGTACCACGTTTCAGCCAGGGGTCTTCAAAGCTCATCTCGCTTGAAATAGATGCTATAAATGCTGCATTGGATTTGACTGAATCTTTCATAAAGCTGGCCTTAGTAGGTGAGGAGAGGATGGTGGCTTCCTGGACGACCATTGGCTTGACAGCCGCACATGGGTGAACAAGGATGCTGGTCTTGAAAGAAGACATGTTGCCAGGTCCTGCCAGAATTTGGATGTTAGTTTTAGCCATAGAAGGAGGCAGTTTTCTCAGCCTTTCTTTAGTCGGAGTACCCTTATCACTCTGGTTCTCTGACAGCACCATTTCTCCTTCCAGGCTCCCTCTTCTTGGGGTACTACCATTTTCATAACCACCCAGCGTCTCATTTCCACAGCTCTGGTTGGGATCAGGATCAGCCAGTGCCTCCCCTTGCTGGCTCTGGGACTGGCTGAAGCTATGAAGAGACTGATCAGCTTCGCTGCCCATGCTCAGATCACTCACCCAGGAAGAGATGGGTGAACCACAGTTTGACATTCCTGTGGCTAAGGATTCACCTTCTGTCCGTAGCTTGGCCATTGCCACCTGAAACCAAACAAGTATGACATCTTGAAATCCAGAAAAGATGATAAAAATTTGGCTGCTACGGTTTAAATAATGTCAAATCTATTTTATTTATGCAAATTCAAACCAAACGATCAAAGTAGCACTAACCTCTGCCATGGCAACAACATCTGAAACCCCCGAAGATGCTGCAGAACCTGCAAGCATGTGATCCTCCACAACTCCATCTAAAGCAGTACCAATGAGTTGAGAGCCAGTGGCGAAGGCAGTTGCAGAGCCACAGTCACTGTTGAAGCTGATGATGCTCACTGGACGACCAGCCAAGCCTTCATTCTCAATGAGAGCAGTAATGTCAAGGTCCTCCTCACCTCCAGAAACCACAGTGTACACCAGTTCATCATCCCCAAGTACAGGAGGTCCAAGTGTTACTGCAGATGCTGCTGAACCTGAGACTCGTGGAAGAAAAGATAGAAAAAAGATAAAGATATAAAAAACGACAGTTAATTTCTTAGTTCTTCATGGTCTTTATGTATATGCCGATCAGTCCTGCAGACCACCTCACATGTAAATATCCATCCCTGATGGCAGTAGCTACCTGCTGCACTGGGAAATCTGCTAAGAAACAGTTCAAGGAACATGAGCCCAACGGCATTTGACCTGTGTTCACACTCTCTAGAGTTTGAAAAACTCCCCCAGGTCTCCAGATCTCCACATTCACTCAAGCATTTGAGGGATGCTCCAGAAGTAAACTGATCCTTGAAACCTCTCTGACACAACTCACAGAATCAAAAGATCTCCCGCCAACAATTCAGTTCCAGGCACTGTAGGACACCCCCTGAGTCTTAACAGGTTGGAGCTGTTTTGACCTTTCTGCATGTGCTTTTGATAGAGTGCCTTAATGTCATTAAAACTGCAAGGCTTTGAAAATTACCCACAACTTATTTTCTCACCACCTTTCCTCGTTTTAAAACAAGCTGTGTTTTACTGGAACTTACCATCCTTGCTATCCAAAGGTATTGGTGGTACATCATCATCGCAGAGCGTCTCAGCTGAGCCCAGGCTGGCAGATAAAGATGGAGTTGGCTCACGGACTTGTGGGCTCATCCCTGCAGGAGAACTCCTGGACAGCAGGGACTCTGTGGAGGAACGACCACTGTCTGCAGCCAAACTGTCTGTAGAATCAGAAACATCTGGTATTGTAATTTATTTTGTTTTCCAAGTGAAGGGAAATTGGCATCACGCTGAGAAGACAAGTTCAAACCAGTGATTATTATGCAGATAAACTGTGTCATGCACAGGTGACTCAGTATGTGTCTTTTATGCATTCAGCATATATAAAACAGCAATAACATTACCCGGGAAGAATTCACCGTTAATAAATGGGGAGATGAGCATAAGAACTAATAACAAACCTTTAAATGTTTCCCATCATGATGCTTGAATCACATCAAATCTGTTACAAATTGCATACTGATTTTTCTCACCTCGCTAGTATTTGTAATTTCAAAACGACATTACGTTCATCCAATATTCTTCTAGTCTTTATCTCAGGTCTTTATCCAAGTGGATGCAACATTAAATGGAGGGAACAAATTCACCTTTTAGTGAAATTGGAGTGCTATACATTTATTTTCTGTAATCTTAAAAGAAACTCATATACACCCTAAAAGATACCCTAGAATTGACGAGCCAAGGATTCACTGTAGCTTATTTCTGATATTTTTACTTAAAGTAGATGACTATGATGGGTGGTGACAGGTAATTGTAATGAAATGTTACTATTTAAGCTAAGAAATCACATTTTCAAAGGAGAATATGGATTTAAACTGAAACTTAAACTGAGATAAGAAAATTAAAAGGGAAAGGAGTGAAAATAGAAAAGTAAAAAGAATTAAATGCAATATCCATATATATAATATCCATATATATATGTATATTAAAAAAAATGTAACCCAGTTCCAAAGCATAGTTCTGTAAAAGAAAGAACAACATACTGTCTGAGGTCAGAGCATCCAGGGCCTGGCCTTCCTGAGTGTTTGAGGATACAGGCTGCATTGCTGGAATTACACCCTTTTGGGTATACACTTTGCACCGCTGGGATGGGGATGACGGAGGCCTGAGAAGGAAGATAAAAATGAATTGGATTGGCCAAATTGAATTTTTCGCACTGAACATTTACACATCAGAGCACTTGAGAGTTATAGTACATAGCTTTCTTTGACACTTTCCAAGTTTTGCTCAAAACAAAATGAAAATTTTTGCTATCAACACTATGCTTCACTTTATTTGTTTCACCTGTACTCTGAGGTTTTGGTCAGGCTGGCAATACCAAGACGTGGTGATCCTAGAGGTCGTGACTTCCCCTCACAATTGCCGCCCACCGCATTCAGACTCTCGCGACTGCACAAATGAGAGAGAGTAAAAGAAATAGATCATGAATTAAACATATAAACATAATGGTAACATATTAAAAAGAGTGCTGAATCTAAACCCCCTGATCTTACCTGTCATGTAGGTGGGAGTTCTTGGCTCTCTGCAGTGGGTTAGAGGTGATACTGCTGGTTCCTGTAATGCTTCTGGTACTCGTAACTGTTGGGCAGCCAGAACTCTGAGTCAGGTTGTGGATCATTGTCTGGGCCAGCTCAGCCTCCTCCACCACCTCCTTGATCTCCTGCAGCTGCTGGTCATTGGTCCTCCTGGACACCTGCACGGCACCTCCTACATCACACGCAGGTCCTAGAAATATGGGACCCAAAAGTTATTTACATGTTAACATACAGCACATGCAAAATATGAACGGGAGCATCATCATTATTATTATTAATAATAATAATTGAACCTGTTTTTGCTTCTGTATCCAACACAGCTGCAGGGGCTGGAGCAGGAGCAGCAGCTGGAACAGATGAAGATGGACATGCCTCTTGTTTGACCCCTTGTTTGATAGCTGGAGCCTCTTCAAAGGGGAACTTGGCCACCTGCAAAAATGAACAGAGCTTTTATTCCTAAATTACAGTACACCGTTAATCACAACTTCAGTGGTGCTGGAAGAGAATAAACAAGATCACTTGAGCTCCTAACATCCTGCGCTATTGGCGTGCAAATATTGGGGTTCTGTACAAATATTTTCACAATAAGGTAATTTGTGAAAAGTAATGTGAATGTGTTATATCCAAACACAAATGGAAATACGTGAGTATCAAAAGGGACAGAAAATTGCCACAACAAACAGCAGCTGTAACAACAATAAAAAAAAAAAGCCTGACACATAATGAACAAAATGCTAAGTAGATACAAACTGAATGCTTCTTTTTCATCTGAATAAATTGCTGAAAATAGCTATCAAGCTTTCAACAGACCCCTATTACAGATTCCATCATACTATGTCATCCTATGCGTATCTAAGATTTTTATTTGCACAATACCAACGAAAACAAGAGCAGAAGACAGTTCTTCACCTCCTCGCTGCCATCTATGCAGTCCAGTCTCTCCTGCAGCTCAGCAAAGGTGTTGCACTTCAGGCACTCAGCTCCTTCCTCTGGGACGGGAGCCAGCGGCTGACCAAGTAGAGACTGAGAGGCTTGCGACAAAGGTTGCGAGGGACCACTGGGCTGCTCGTCTGGCTGAGACTGCACCTGTTACAGAATATTTCTTCACCATAAATATTCTACAGAATAATGCTACGTGTCTAATCTATAAATGCAAATATTTTCAAATGACCTTGTTCTGTGCTCCCGCTGCCTGATTGTGGCTCTGCTCCGAAGTTTTACCCCGAAGCAACGCAGGAATAATTGGTACAAATTCTGGTGGTCCCTCATTGTCCGTTAGCTCTCTGTCTGACACGGCTGCTCCATTCGGACCCACGTAGATGACTGTGTCACATGACTGCTCACTGCTGGAGTATTCATCGGGGTCACTGGAGAGTCGCAGGAGCGGAAGGTCCGAGTCAGGGTCACCGCGGTGATGGAAAGGTCGCAGGTGCGTCGGACGACGCATGCGACCCTCTTCACAGGAGCTTTCTCCCCCAGAGGAGCTGGATGTGTATTGCTGAGAAGAGCCCAGATAATAAGGAAAGTGGAAGCAGAGAAGAACGATTAGAGAGAAATGATTTCCTTTTGAGATTTGCAGAGTGGGATTTAGCTTTTTTTCTTTTCCCGTTAATTGACAGGTTAGAGACCAGAAAGAAGGAGATGAGGGGATGACTAATATGGACCCAAGGCAAGTCACCAATTACAAGATAAGAACTTTACTCCATTGCAGTTCAGTTTAACTTAATTCCTCCTATTAGTCTAGCATATTAGCAATAAAGTATCTTGTGGCATGAAATTTCTTCTTTGCTTTTAGATCTGAAGCCCTCATTTTAACACTTTTGACATCTGTGAGTGTAAGAAGTGAAAGGAGAATTTGTGTCAGCGACAAACGGAGACAAAAAGATAAAAGATTTCGTATGAGCTCTGCAGAAGCAAGTCATTAACAGAAATAAATCGTTTCAACTTCTATAAAAGATTTTCACCTAAACTCCAAAAATTAAAACACTGCAGTGCACTCTCAAGGTAATGTGTGTTTCAGTGTAAAATGAAGTGTCAAAAAAGTAATTTATGTGTGTTTAAGATATTATACCTGAGACTTTACTTGTCAGTATCTGGATATTTTTATTATTTTAATGAAGCACGAAGAATTAAATAAAACTCACCACTGTGACTTTAGTTTTCTTCTTTTTCATGCGGAGCACCCGGGAAGCAATCTGAATAGTGGAGAGGGTTTCTGAGAAATCTCTAGGTGAGGCAGAGATGTGAGCAATCATGGTGGTCCGGCAGTTCATGTTGCCTAGCGACTCCCTTAGCAACATGGTCAGCTTGCTGTCCCTGGTTACACATATACACCGAGATGTGAGCATTGAAGACATGTTGTAAATGCACACAGTCACTTAAAGGTGTGACAAAACTGGTCCATTTTCTCACAAATGCCCACGTATGTTTTGGCTAAAGGTTATTAATAACTCCTCTTGGTCACGTAGAGCATTTCCCACAAGTTAGAGAGTCTGCAATATTAATACGACACAAGGCTAACATGAAATATAAATGGAAAAATTACTTATAATCATTAGTTATTTTTCCGATTATTAATGCAAAAAGAGGCAAACAGTTGCTAATTTGGATTAAAGCTCGCAGTTTACCTATTAAATATTTATCCTCTGACCTGCAGCACTTTTTAATCCATCTTTGGTGTAGGTTGTGCAGCTTTTGAGATATTTGCTATAGATGGTTATCGTCTCTTGAATATAATAGAACCAGATGGTACTTTCAGTTTTCCAAACACCAGAAAAAATGAATTTGAAAAACTAATTTGCAATCAGTCATGACCTGGTTACTTCAAAGTACCTGCAAACCTTTTTGTGAGCAGTTTAATGTAGGAACTATTTTCTATCCCAAAAAGTTGGTTCTGTTCATGTGGACGTAGCGTTTTCAGTGGGAGAAATGTTTCGTCACTCATCCAAGTGACTTCTTCAGTCTCAGCTGACTGCAGGTTTCCCCAATCTTACAATGCTGTGATTGCAGCCATGCCCCAACTCTCTGTGAATGGTACTCATGGCCATTGATCAATGGGCCTTGATCAGTAGTTGTTGATCAACGGTCATGAGAATTTGCATATTAATGATCAAGAAACTGACTTCCCAGCCCATTGTTCCTTCAGTAGTGCTAGTTTCAGTCATTATGCAAATGTACTGTTTATAAGGTTGGGGAAACCTGCAGTCAGCTGAGACTGAAGAAGTCACTTGAACAGAATCAACTTTTTGGGATTTACTTACCTGGATGATTGAGCATGCATCAAGGTATTTTCTTTCTCTCTTCACTCCCAGTACTTTTGTATGCCAGTACTGCTCTCTGCTATAGTTTGTGTCTCTGTCTTTATATTCTCTCCATTTTTTCTCTTCTTTTTTGCCCTCACACCTAACCAGTCATGACAGATGGCTGACATTCTTTGAACACTGTTCTGCTGTAGGTCTCTTCCTGTTAAAAGGGAGTTCTTCTTTCCCATTGTCACCAATTGTTATTAATATCGCCTTGTTAGATTGATGGTTTTCTATCTAAAATTGTAGCATCTGTACCTTATAATATAAAGTACGTTAATAAAAAAATGACATATTAACACCATTAGGATCTGTGGTCACAAATAGCAGTTTTTTGCACTGTCGTTGTTTATTTTCTATATGAATTCTATGAAGTGTGTGGATAGTGCTTGATGCAATAACATCAGTACACAGCTTTCTTTCACCACTACACTCTCAGCAGTCTTAGTTGAAAATAGTTGAACCTTTGGAACCACAGAGCACTTTTATCTCACCAGCCAATCAAAATCAAGAAGAATAAGGACTTACAATATCAAACATCCAATAACGGTGGAGAAAAACTCTCCGGACAGTTATCTACAATCTAATAACAAAAACAGCAGTCCTGTAACTTTGCAAAAATAAGTGCTTCTTGCTCTGAAAATGAGCCCACGGGGGCTTCCAGTTCAAAAACTAGAATTTGTGGACACAGACCTTTAATGTTTAACTCCTGTCATGCTGTGTCACAAGTACATGCACGCTTCACTCTGGACAGTAATACAGCTGATGGGTGTAGTTTACTGGAAAGAGATGAAGTCCTACATGAAACTGCTCACAACATAATTTTCGAACATCGCCAAGACAGTGCAGCTCATCACAAAACAATCTAGATGGATAAGCAGCACTCCAGACCAGTAGTAAAATATATACATTTGATTTTTGGGTGAACAGTTGGGCAGCACGGTGGCATGGTGGTTAGCACTGTTGCCTCACAGCAAGAAGGTCCTGAGTTCAATTCCACCATCAGGCCGGGGTCTTTCTGTGTGGAGTTTGCATGTTCTCCCCGTGTTTGCGTGGGTTCTCCCCGGGTACTCCGGCTTCCTCCCACAGTCCAAAGACATGCAATTTGAGGGGATAAGTTAATTGGAAACTCTAAATTGCCCATAGGTGTGAATGCGGGTGAGTGTGAATGGTTGTTTGTCTATGTGTGTTAGCCCTGCGACAGACTGGCGACCTGTCCAGGGTGTACCCTGCCTCTCGCCCCAAGACAGCTGGGATAGGCTCCAGCGCCCCCCG
>VOQK01015906.1:13630-24201 GCA_015052645.1 Benitochromis conjunctus
CCCCCCTCTGGTTAAAAAAAAAAAAAAAAAGTCGAATTAAATTAATCAAACTCGAATATCTACAGTCAAACTGCAGTTAAAGCACAGCGATGTCCTGTTTCTTGCGTAAAAGTTCTCGCAACTGTATCCCAGTTTAGGTGTTCCCACAAAAACAAAAAAACAAAACAGCACAACTCTGGAATAATGGGAACGATCCTGTCGCTCCAGTTGGATTTCCTTTAAAAGTTATCCTTTAGGGCGCAAGAAGGAGCCGTGAGGATGAACAGGGTGCAGAGTGCCGCGATATTATTTTACCCTAGTCATTTTAGTGTTTAGTGGTTGGGAGTGTGGAGATGATTTCGACCAATGAATCTACTGGGCTGGGCTTTCATCAGACCAATCAAACTCGCCGGTGCTCCCTCTGCAGCTATGCACTGCTGTCACACACACACGAGCTGAATTATTGATACATATCTCTGCTTTTCTCTGTGTTTTTATGCGCAACACACGCTTTTTACGTGAAACAAACCGAAAGCAGGAGACAGCGTGCGTTAAGAGGAAATGTTTTATTTTTATTTTTCAGAAGAACAGACGCGAGATATGACGTATGAAAACAAAACCAGCATGCAAGTAAATACTTGTGCTTAAGTTGATTTTGTAGTTTGGCTAATAAGGAAAAATGCAGATGCTTTAAACAGTGAATCTGATGGACTTTAACGCTGAAGAATAAATTCTGCGTTTGGCTTCTGTGGAGACTTACTGTAAATCCCGAGTGTCACAGGGCACCACCTCAATCGTTAAAATATTATATAAGATCAAAGGTGTGCACCTTTATCTCCACGCTGGTTTATCGCACAGCCTCCTCTAAACTCACCTGTTTGGAAGTGATCTAAAGAAGGCTCGAGACTGCGCAGGTCTGCGGTTTCAATCTCATTTATTCATTTCAGACGCTATTATATCTCGAGGCTTCGCACCATCTCTAAATTTTCATAAAGTGAAATTATGGGTTTAAGATAGATCCATATCATTTTAATTGACTGAGCGGAATTCAATAAGAAAATTAAAGCAAACAAGCAAATGTGTTTTTTCCACATCAAAGAGCACAACAGAGTCAATGTGTGTGCGTGTGTGCGTGTGTGTGTGCGCCAGAGGCTGAATTCATTAGAAATGTTGAGGGTTACATCAAATGACGGCACACCCTGCTAAAACCTTCCGCTGTGCTGCTTTTTGACACTAGTTGGCGCATTTGCCTTTTCAATCGCTGACAGCTCCGGCGGTCCGAGAGGCAGACATTTCACATCTGCAGAGGAAACTTTTATCTGCGCTCTGAGATGAGTCAGAAATCTCAATTAATTTCGACTTTAGGCCAAACGCTTAAACATATTTTTAATTTTTGGGGGGGATTTTTGTTTTGCCGGTGAGAGATTTGTGGGCATTTTCATATTCACATCCACGTGTGAGATATTTGCCCGGCTCACAATAAAATGTGTTATTGTCGAGAAATAAAAGTTCTTATTTGAGCACGCACATTTATTCGTTTAAAAAGTGCACATTGAAGCCATTTGAATGAATAAAATGCGATATTTACGCGTCTAGATACATCATTTACAGATTCAATTGGCTGAGAGTTTTTGTGTGTGTCTGCTTTAATTCATTTTAAATACATAGGGAGGTTTTTAAACATCGCTTAAAAATACTGTGTGCACAGTTTATTGAGTTTAGTGAGGAGAGATCGACTGGGAGAGAAAGCATTACGCTCTAGAAATTTTGTAGTTTTGATTTAAAAATGGCACAAAACGTAAAATAATAATTAGTGAATTAAATTCAGTGAATATATATATTGGTAAAATTTTCACAGTGTGTGTGCAGTTTTTAAAACGCTGTTTATTTGCAATATAATTAATTAAGCGCAGTTAAGTTGTTCGTCGGAGTGGTTTCCCTTCACCTTTCCTGCCGCAGTGATCAGAGCTGCAGTCACACAGCAGCAGGTTGCAGAGCTAAGATAGAAACAACAGAAACATGGGTCCAAAAATGTAAGCGTTTAAAAATCGTCTGAAAACTCGCGTTTATTTCCCAGCAGCTATCAGCAAACATCACTTGATCAGTGTTGGCGCGTCTGTGCAACATTCATTAATATTTACAAAGGCAACGTTGCACAACTGTGTGCGCAGTGTGCCAGCCAAGTGTTGCTAAACTTTAGTTCTCTAAATAAATTCTGTGAAATTCTACCTGCGTGCCTTTCTCTCGCTTTGCTTCTGGGCTGGATGCTGTGAGAAATATTAATGTGCACGCTTGTTTTAACACTCTCGCACTCCTTGTCTGCGGTTGCTTGTTTTTTGTAATGTAGGACAGCGGTTCAGACGGTTTGAGCAAAGCTTTGAAAAAAAAAAAACACGCACTGAAAGCACACAAGGGGAAAAAAAGGACATATTTTATGGTAGCAAAGCCACCACCACCATCACACATCTCCCTAGTTCACAGAAGACAGCAGCATAAATAATTTCTTTATGTGTTGACAGTGTTGTTGTTGTTTTTTTTTACCTGAAAATGTGAGAAACCCCCAAATCACAGAAGCTTTTTGCACTTAAGCTCATAGCTGTACAACCTGGCAGCCTTCAATTAAGACAATAAATAAATCTGATCAGATCAGCTATCACGCTGCCTCTATTTAAAAAAAGCACAGCCGGACTGGGACAATGACAATGCTGGTGGTATTTTAGTCATCCTCTTGCCCTAGTTCATTATTAATATGTGACCACACGCCCCAGCTATACCCCACTCAGCCTTAATGTACGCTCCGGGCGCCTGTCACATTTAGACCTCCGCTTTTCAACATGCAGTTTCTACAGTTTCAGCCGCACAGGCATTGAGGACGCAGCACGCCGTGCCCCTGAACGATTTTTAATGATCCGAGTGGGCTGAGCCTGAAATCAAGACAGAACTCCTGGAGGACATGTGAAACCCAGGACCCACCTCAAAAAGGCCTCAGCGTATAAGATTCTTGAGCATTCAAGGATAAAAAGAAAACAGATCCTTCAGATATAAATCAAGAAATCACATCATTGTTTACTGATGGCTGCTCTGTGAAAACTTGTGGCTGAGAAGTTGCCTTCATCTGTTTTCCTGGCCTGAATCAGAACAAAAGAAGGGGTCCCCTCAGCATCAGAAAGCATCACACAGTCTGTCTGAAGCACCGCAGTAAAACAAATCTGAAATGGGGCATTTTAGACACTCTGGAGAAGTCTAAATACAAATCAAAAAAATCAGTGCAAAGGTTTTTTGGAGTCTTTACAAAGTCTTCTGTAAATTTAAAGCCAAAGGAAACCCTGCTTGCTTTGGGTTCTGTGTGCAGTGAGTCAGATTGTAAAGACTAATATGAGTATGATCCCTATTAGTGGAGAAACAGGAAAGCCTTTGGGGTCTGTAAAGGTATACCTGGCTCTAAATGCCAACCACACTGCTTTCAGTGCCACTTAAAAGCCACTTTGAAGATGGGGACAGTCTCAGATATGTCGAGATGTTTAAAGTTTTTCTTTTTTTCCCCCGAATATGATCTATTAGCCTGTGTAAACTCCCAGGCTATTTTCAGACATGCACACATAAGCCTTTGGATGGGTAGCTATTCATTTGGAAAAGGGGGCTATGGGGGCAATTAGAAATAGTTTGAGGTTCAGCGATGACATAAGACAAAGATTTCTATCTTTAGAGGAGCTGCGGTGGTCACACATTTCTGTACATTCACAAATTACAGGGCAAGCTTTGGCCCTCAACCCACCGAATGCATTCCTTCCGAAAAGTGTCTGCTCGAATTTCAGCCGGGGGTTTCTGCTCAGTGGAAATATGAGTGTTCTGAATGGACGACTTCTATGAAATGGAGTTTTATTCCTCTTGGATTAAATTAGCTCTACTTTGGGGCTTGGGGTATTTTTTTGTATGAATGATGAATTCTGTGGTGACTATGGAACGCCAAGCTTGTTTACCCTTCCCTCCCTTTTTTCCCCGTTTTGCTTTTTTTCAAACTGTAGCTCGCTATGAAATGGACTTTTTCTGCTTGATATGACAGGAGTGTCTGTGATTAGACTTCTAAGCATGATGTAAGTCACCAAAGCCATTTGTGCTAGTCCCCTCAAAGCCAAATCATATTCTAGCGTCAGAGTGTTTATATACACAAGTATATGGAGAAACTTTTAAACAACAGTGAGTGGGTACAGACTGTTTGGGTTTGGGGCTCTTGCTGCTCTGATGGCTGATTCTTTCTCAAATCTTGATTACAGAATGTGTCAGCACATCACAATTGGCGGTCATTTTTGTCCATTTTGATGTTCAGGCAAGAAAATGGGAAACACATTGAACAATTTTGATCATGTAAATTTGTATGTTACTTTTTCTCCAGCAAGGTCGCCTGTGTTAGTTTTAATGATGGCTGGAATGCATCTGTGTACGTAAACTTTGTTTGAGCTCCTAATGACCCCAAAAGTCTTTATTTTCATTTTCATTTTCATTTCTATAGTTTTCTTCAGCGTTCATCCCCCCCCACCACCCACCAACCCGCCCACCGCCTTGTACTCGGGCCCCAATTTCAGATCCTTGAAGGCATTTAGAGTATATTTGATCCCAGAGATGATGAAGAGGATGGTGACACTTCCAAACCCAGCAGCTAATTACTATGTTAGCATGATGAGCTGTGATGAGGCAGTCACCAGAGGAGACAATGAGCACATTCATCTCATGCATCTTTAATACTCTGCATACATTTTAAAAAAGGTGCAGAGTGGAGCCAAGGGCTTATTAAAGCCTCCCGAATCAATTGAGCAACATAATGGCTGCTGGGGGAACGACTCCAGCTACGTTTTTATTTCTGTCTGCTGAATGTAAATGGGCTTCTTAAAGACTGCATTCATCTTCAGACCTACCAAGCGTGTGCTCGTCTATCGGACACTTCGTCCCATACTGACTGCATTATGAGTTTGATAGTGTTGATGCTGTCCAGCCGTCTGCTGCAATGCTAGAAAGACCCAACAGTACATTTATTCGACTAATGCAGGAAATCTTCTGAGTGACTATGGCGGGAAAAACTAAAATCACACTATAACAGCAATGAAACAACTGACATCATGACACTGTAATGCTAATATTTTATATGCGGTTAAAAAAATAATTTGCGCTGATTACAGTTACTGAAATGATCATAATTTAATGGGAAAATTTGGTGCAGTATACATTTATTTAGCAGCTACGTGTAGTCGTAAAATTAAGATTTAACATTTAAACTACATAAGTGTGAAATACGCCCAGCTACACTCCAACCAGGTCATTATTTAGGTCATTAAATTATTTCCTGTTATGCCAAACGTCTGAAATGGCTTCAATTCAAAAACTGTTTCAGGTCTGAGGAATCAAAATGATGCAATATTTTAATTCTATATGAAAATATTTAAAGCGACTCAACTCAAACTACTGCAGTAAACCACTGTGTACCCATTTATAAAAAGTCCCATACAGCCATTTATAATACTCACAGAGTCAAAGTACATCTGGTACCTTAAAGTGACGCAGTATAATTCATAAGAGAAGAAATAACACAACTGCACTGTAAGCGTTCGTACTTTGTACACGATGCAGAATCATTTCGATTCGATGATCTGACGGGTGCTTGCATGCCGTTTGCGATCAGCAGCCTGCCACGCCCATATAAGGTAATATCTTTGCTGCACCGTGTCATAGAGAAAGCAAGCTGCTGTAATTGAGAAGCCACTGAAATATGACAGAAATTGAAACAATCGTCTCCACTTTCTATAATGTACAAACGAACCATGACAAACAGACTCTGGGAACGGGAAATCAAATGATAAAAATGGGTGTGGAATTAATGATGAAAAATAAAACAGACCACAAGGCAAAGAAGGAAGTAGCCGCCTGACCCGTGAGCCCGAGATCAGTTACGTTGTGCAGTTACGTCCACAATGAAAGGGCATCGATTTCAGTGCATCAATAACTGCATTAAATATTGTTCTCTGTCAATTACATTCTAATATTTAATAAGATGAGTGTTTATATTTTCTTTAACAGCCAACAGAAACAGTCGCCGTTAACTTTGCAGTAACTGTGTGAGGTCACAGATGTCTTTATGATGTTTTTAAGCGTAAAAATGCTTCTGAGCATGAATTTGTTAATGCTCTGCTACATATGGTCCAATGAGTGTAATGGCTATTATAAAGTTATATGGGGACTAGACTAATATAAGTAAGTCTTTTAACATTAGAGGCTTTGATTTTATTATTGACGCTTTGCTGCTGAACTCTGTGATGTTCTGCAGTGGAGTGTGGCTAACATGCTGAGAGCAGGAAGATTTACTGCTGCAGAAGCTTTGAGCCAGATACTGAACGCTCAAAGTGACGATGAAATCGGCTCAACTGGCAGAGACCATCCTTGTGAACTTATTTTTGCGTAAAAAGTGATTAAGAACAACAATTAATGGAATCAGAAGACGATAAAGACAAGGGCCAATAAAAAGTCATGTTGTTAAGTAGGTCGGTGAGTCGAGGGTTAAAGGATAGATTCGTGTGCATGTCGTGTTTGCAGAACGAGGCCAATGTTTCTATTCCAAATATAAATGTGAATTTACCACGAACAAAGCACTTTTCTATGTAATGCTGCGTCGGCTTACGTCCTCAGTGCCCACTAGCTTACAGAAACTAATGGTTGCATGAAAAACGCCACTTTATTGTCAGTTTCTTACTTTGTTTTTTTGTTAATGATACTTTAGTTTTTTTCATTTGAGTACAATTTTACTTGTCATGCAGCAGTTTTGGATTGTTGTGGCTGTTTTAAAGAATCTGCTGAAAGTCAGTTTAGGCCCCCCACTCCCACCCGTCCTTTCAATGCCAGTTCACCCCACCCCCAAGCCAGGCAGGGGGGAACTCGCCGTAAACCTCGGTGTCACGGTTGCTCCGCCCTCACATCATCCGTCGGGTACACTCACCCAACGATGACAGTCAGAGGCCTGTGATGTGGTCAGCAGGCCTGTTTATTCTTTGGAAACCCACTAAAAGTAGCATTGGATGGTAAGCTCACCAAAAGGCCCCAGTGCTATTATAGGAGCACTTTTGGGTTGAGTCTTGATCTGGTGGGTTTGTAAATAGGGCCCTGCCTTGCTGCGGGGCACCACTTTTGGGCTATATTGTTTAGTATGACCTGAAGGAAGCTTTTTGATATTCAGGGTGATTTGTAACGTGGAACAAAATGTAAAGCCTTAAACTGCAGGCATATAGGCTTGTATACTCCACCAGAGCACCAGTATACATTTCTCATAATGTTGATGATGATGGACAAAGCGCCTTGAAAATGTGCCCTGTTCTACTTTTACTGAAGGACAGATTGAATTTTTTTCCTTTCTTTATTTACCCGAGTAAGTCAGTATAACTTTTAAATCTAAATGAGTCCCATAAATACATCAACTCCCCCATTTTTTTTTCAGTTGTGGTTTTTAGTGTGAGCTATAATCATTTCTCATCTTTCTTTGTCTCCGTGTCTCTGTCTATTTGTGTGTAACAACACACACACATATCCACATATGCACACTGTGCACAGTGTTTCTCCTTTTCTGGCGAGAGCTTCTGATGCAAGGACGGCAATCTGTAATCTGTAGTAATTGCATGTTGCAGAAAAACATTTTTCCGCTGTGGTAATCGCTGCAATATGTGCAGTTGCGTTGCCAAAGTGACAGCACCCCCACCCCCTACAGTCACACACACACACACACACACACACACAGAGACACACAGAGACTGTCCTGAATCACTTTGACTTTGCCAAATGTGTCCTGCTGAAATTTTGGAGGCTGCTCCTCTCCTCACGGGCAGACAGGAAAAGAAACAAGCAAATGTAGTAGTGTGAGTGGTAAACACGCACGCACACATACACACACTTGTGCACACACCTGTGCTGCTGTCATGCTGCTGCATTCACCTTCTGCAAAAGATTTACAGTTCCTGCCACTGACAGTTTAACTGCCATGCAGCCCCGGTGCCAGAGCCATGCCAGAGCCCAGCTGCTGCATACAGATTGGCAGACGAATCTTTCACAGGAGCCACATCAATTCACTCTCCCTTCTCCGTTTTACCAGCTATGTGCAAGCAGGTGACATTAACGCGAGTCCGACTCTAATCCCCTGATCTTGCTTGTAAAGTTGTCTCGGAGAGCCGAGTTTCTCCTGATTGCTGGAAGCTGCAGGCGCATTAAATTCAGGCGGTGCAGTGACGGTCTGTGGCTGAACCATTGATGCACGTTGATGCTAACCATCGTCTACCATTTTCATCACGCTGACACCAACATCTACTCGACTCTGTTGGACTGTGGCTCGGGTTTATGAGGTCATCACCACCGTGAGACCGAGGGCAAACTATGGTGTGTGCGCAGAAAAAAAAAAAAACGCGGCACAGTTTAGTTGCTTCACTTCATACCGCCTCAGCAAAGAACCTCTCTCACCCTCTCTCTCTCTCACTCGCCGGCTGTCTGTCATTTCAGCCCAGCAAAGCAGCGACGCACGTTTATGATATCATTACCCACCGCGTCATCGCCCCCTTTTGCCCAACAGAGCCCCCAAAATATGTCAGCCCCGGCTGTGTCACCACACACACCTACTAGAAGGACAGCTAATACTCAGAGACATTTATAGATACACAGCACAGACACCAAGATTGCAACCAGACTGTGTGTGCAAACCTTTTCCTCTCTGGGCTGCTACTCTGACTGCTGAAGCCATCCAACCTCCCAGCAGTTGAACTTCCCTGTGTCTCTAATGGAGTCTCTCTGTCAGATCAAACAGCTCCCACTGGCGAGGAGAGGAGACAGATCGCAGCGCTGGAAGCCGTTCAGTCTGACAGCCCAAACACGTTTGACTGGCAACGCAGCCTGCGTCTACTCTTCCATCGCTGGAGATCCCACACAAATATAGTAGCGCCACCAGAGAGGGGAAAAGGGGGTGAAGAGCAGGGAGGGGGTAAAAGAGCCCGTCAGCTCAGAAAATAAGTTGTGAGGCGTCCCGCTCGCACAAAAGCAAAGCCCAAAAGCTCAGCTTTTTCTCAAAATGAAATCGCATGTGAGCCGAATATTAGGAAGTGCACATGGCTTCCAGCAACCACCAAGCCATTATAGCAGAGCCTGTAAACCACATTTTCACCAGCAGACAATGCCTCTTTGTGCGTGTTGTGTGGCGGTCCCCACTCGATGGCTCTCAAAGAGAAACGCTACATGTTTAAAAACTAAAGAGAAGTATAGCTGATGAAGAGCAAGTGTCACTTTTAATATCTGGTTAATTAGCGGCAGTCGTGACAGGAGGGGCGAGCAAGACAGTCTGCCCTCGTTTAGCCCCATGGCGAGGGAAACCTTTGATGTGGTCGCACATGGAATGCTGTTGTTCATTCCTCTCTGCAACAAAAGCCACATGTTTTACTTTTTGAGACGAGGTCTCTGTTACTTTAAACTGTGAAGGAGCATGGCAAGGTATGCAACGTGTGACACGAACGGCATGAACGCTGACGGGCAAAACGCAAGTCAGAGAGACGCCGGAACGAATGTGTTGTTATTAGCGGCGTTGTGCATTTAAAATCAACAGCCTTAGTCATCACTGCTCGCTGTGCATGTGCGACACACACACACACACATTCAAAGTTGCCTCACGAGGACACAAATTTTTGACTTTTAAGCTGTTGTCATCAGCGTTTGTCTCTTCCAGCTCCTCTCGTTGCTGATGGTACTCTGTCTCGAGGGTCATTCCAGGTTCTGTCACACTCATTCAAGTGCACAGAGACTTCAAAGAGCCCCCAAATATTGAATTTGCATTTATTTCCCTCTTCAGAGGGTCAGCCTCCCGAGCACCATCTGACTCACTGCAGAATTCGACCAGATTTGAACAGGAACCCGGCGCTGGTTTCCTGACAAGTGTCCGTGCCACTTTCCTCTGCAGACGTGAGACAACTCTTGGAAAGTACTCGACTGGCCCTCTGGGCTTTTCATCGTAAGGAAACAAGGGTGTGGTGGCCCTCAGCCTGCAAGCCAAACAGTTCTGGAAAGCACTTAGATACATAATACTGTCATCCCTCATAAATCTAATCTTTTGCACAGTAAATGATTATTGTCAATCACTCTGATTGATTACAAAGTAATCCAAAAGAAAGTGAATTATCTCCAAATGTCACTCAGTCTTTCGGCAGTGGCTGTGTTGCATGTAGCCATGTGTCTGTGTCTCTTTTTTGGGTCGATTCCCAGTTTTAGATTAAGTAAACCCAATTGAAGGCAAAAACCTATTTTCAGTGGCGTCCCTCCATTCAAGTCATTATGCCAGTCAAGTACTAGGTATAAATGTAGTCCAGGAAACCATCCGTGGGTCTGAAGTGACTGAATGTTTCCTCTCATCATCTCCATCACTAATCAGCAGTGGCATTGCCCGTGTACAGTTAGCACCCCGGCCACGTGGAACTTGCATAGTAAGGCAGGACTTTCCCTTCTTTGACTCAGAGCCTGAGGCGTCCATCGAGGCTTTGCTGTAACTGCACTCTAATCCCCTGATTGCTGTGTTTACGCCCGGCATG
>VOQK01015908.1:2788-15438 GCA_015052645.1 Benitochromis conjunctus
AAATGGTCAACCTTTGCAACACAGGTTGTCCAAAGTTAGAAAAAAAATGCATGCTTTCATTCATATCAAGAAGCTTTGCACTCACATAAAAAAACTGCATTTCTTCGATGATGTGCACAAAAGGTGCCATTAGTTTCACCATTTAGTTATTCATACAACCCACTAGAGATACTGAGGTAGGGAACATGTGATGCATGTTTCACTGTCAGGGCAGCACGGTGGTGGGTGGTTAACACCGTTGCCTCACAGCAAGAAGGTCCTGAGTTTGACTTCACCACCTGGTTGGAACCTTTCTGTGTGGAATCTACATGGGTTCTCTCTTCCTCCCACACTCCAAAGACATGGAATTAGTGGAGCTAGGTTAACTGGTGATTAAAGTTTGAATGGTTGTGAGTGGTGACCTGTCCAGGGTTTACCCTGCCTCTTGCCCTATGGTAAGAGGCAGGGTAAACCCTGGGGGATGGATGGATGTTTCATTGTGATGAATATTACTGTTTAAAAAAAAAAAACAGTACAGAGAATACCACAGATGCACAAGAATCGCTGATTTAAATTGCAGGCGTCTATCATACACTTTCTACCTGCACGTGGACAAAAGTTCTTCAATTAGGTTGAAAAGAGTATGTAGCCAAATACACAGTGTGGAAGTACATGGGCCTGAAAACCTGTCTGTACCAGTTGAGCATGGTGGAACCAACTTGTCCCGCATAATAACACAAGGAGCTCTGCTTTCTACCACACAATCTACTGATATATTTGCAAATATGATTATATGGTGGTGATCCCTGATATCCCTGGTACTATGTTATTTACACCTTTACCACAAGTTGAAATCAATAATCATTAACAAATTGGTATCAGTGCATCTCATTATCCTGAAATTTTCATCACGTGAACATGGGCCATCGTTCCTGAGTTTCAATGAAAAGTCAACCGTTGCTTAGAGCAATTGATAGAGCACTATAATGTAATGAAAAGCCAGTCAATTCAAATGCAATGTGTGAAAGGTTTTTTGAAACGAGAATACTGTCACATTAAGTTGGGTCTTCTTGAACTGGTGATTTCGGTTTAGTGAACTACTTTTAGTATAGTGACTGAGGCTACGTCCACACGTACATGGATATTTTTGAAAACTGAGATTTTCCGTTTTCGTTTTTTTTAAAAATCCCGTCCACACGTGCAGTTTTGAAAAATAGCTCCGTCCACATGTAAACATCAAAAATGCAGTCAAACGCTGTCAGGAACACACCAAATCCTAGCCATGTAGAAATGTTGGCCAATCAGAATTCTAGAAGCCTGGGAGTGAAAGAGGAAACAGGGTTTAATGCAGTACTTCTGACAAGTTTTTGTGTTTTTCTGGAAAGGCAGCTAATTTTGTGTTACTTTTCAAGTGCCTTCATCATTTCGAATGTTAATAACCAAAGACAGTATTTTGGCTGGTGTAGACTCACAACTTAGGAATGAACATACATTAATTTTTTTTTTTTAATTATTCAAAACCAACGATGACGTCGGCATTTAGTTTGTGAGAGCGTCTGTGTTGAATGGAGAAGTTCACTCTGACGTCTCTGTCTTTCTAAATGCAGGGACAGTAACTGTGTGTGTGTATGTAAGCGTGTAAAAACTGCAGATAGTAAGATTAACAGCAACAGCATTTTGTTTATATCCAACATTGTAGAAATTCATCTCACGTAAACAATAACGTGGTGCACAGCGTGATGTCAAAAAAGGCACACGCCTTTGATGTTCCGTGACTAAATCTCCGTTTTCCTCGCCCACACGTAAACACAAAAACTGAGTTTTCGAAAGTATCCACCCTGGCAGGAGTTTTAAAAAATCTCAGTTTTCAGTGATCGAAAACGCCGTTTACATGTGGACGAAAGGTGCTAACACACAGAAAAATCTGCGTTTTCAAAAATACCCGTGTACGTGTGGATGTAGCATGAGACACACTTGATTTGTTGAACACGGTTATGAAGATGTTTTTTCTTTGATCAAGACTCTGTGGCAGGAAAAAGAGGTGTTCCTAAATGATCTTATATATTAGCCATTTCATTTGAACTTGGGAAAAAGACTTCTGCTTTGCTTTTGATTGCTTTAAACTGTTTTAAAGTGAATAATGAACACCTGCTGACCTCTTTAATGCTGACAGGCTGAGCGAAGATGTTGTACTGGTCCTTCTCCTGCAGCTGACTGAGCACGGCTCTCAGCAGGATGTTGAAGGGGGTCAGCTGGACCTCCAGCACTGATTGCTGAAGCTTCATCTGTCGGGAGAAGGTAGCCAAACAACCTTAATCCACCTGAATGGCATGAGGTGTTATCAAGAGTCCAAGGTCAGTGTTTATGAAACTGAATGTGTGTATAGAATAAATTTACGTCCCATTTTTGGGTCGATGTTTATGTTTTAGTGCATTGGGTGTTTGAGGCACATAAAAGGTTTTAGACTAACAGTCAAGTGGTTAAATTTGTGAGCAGATGTCCAACTTATCAATGGCATTTGGGATGTTGTGGGTGGTAATGAGTCAACTAAATAAGTGCCAGCATCTAACCTGAACAAGAACAAATATCATTAAAGTAGTGAGTAGTAAATGGAAAGTAACATATTTAGCTTTAACTTGAAAATAAACAATGTGTCCTGAAAAAAAAAATGATGAAAGGAATAAAGCTCTGAACTAGACAACTGTGATGTAGTAAATGCTGAAAGGATTTTACCTCCTCCCTCTTCAGTTTTTCTCTCTTTCTGATGAGCTCCAGCAACAGGCGGGCTCGCTCCAGGTCGTGACGGAGACGGTGCCACTCTTTCAACTGCTCCTTCAGTGCCTGGTTAGACTCCATATGGTTCTGCAGGAAACACAAGCCTCAGCTCAATAACGAGAACTACATTAAAAAGGACAATACCCCACTGTGTGAAGTTGCTAGCTGTTAACAGAACTGACCATCTGCTTGGCTTTGGGCAGCTGTGGGTTGGCCTGTAACCGGCGGATTAGGGGCACATTGTTCCTTGACTGCCTCTTCAGCACCCAGTAGCTCAGCACCCCCTCAACGAATGAACGCTTTCTCTGAACTGATACCTGGTTGAGGATGGTATCAAAACTAACCCAACATAGAAGAAAAGAGGAATATTAATCAGTGAATAATAATAATATTTTTGAGCTTTTTCTCCGTAGCTCCAATATGCTGTCAGATCTCTGGCTTGTCATTTTTTTACTACTCAGATATCTTTGTATTTGTATTTCTAGTCGTCTCTTATAAACGTCATTGCTGACACACCTGTGGAAAAAAACTTTAACTCCACTATATTGGAATAATGCTGACAGAGTTCTCTTGAAGTACTACTGATAAATATCACTTAACCCAAGTTAAACTTTCAATATTTACTTTTTTAAAATTGAAAGCAACAAAATTATACTTTCAAATGAAATAAAGAGGACAAAAGACCAGGGAGAGAGAGAGTGTTGATTTGTTAAGGCTGCCTGATACCTCGAAGCAGTGATGCTAGGTCCAGAGCTGGTCGGAGTTTCGGGTTCCGTTTCTGGTTCAGGGTCCGCTCGTTTATTCTTTTTCTTCTGCCAGCCCTTGACATGGGCCTTCCCCTTCTTTTCAGCTTGCTTGTGAAAGGCTCCATTTTTAGGGTGGAGCTCTTCGTAGATGTTGAGTGGCCGGCGGTCACAGCCTTCAGGCATGTGGCTGCAACAGTAAGCAGTCTTTTTCACAGAGAAAGTGGTGGCACCAGATGCAGTCACCTCTTTGACGGGCTCCATCTTCATACAGAGACCAGCTTTCTGGGCACAGCTGACGTGGAAGGCGGTGTAACAGTTGATCTTGTCACACTGGATGCATGCACCGACACCTTTCTCCTTACACAGATAGCAGGTAAGCTTCCAGCGAGCAGGTGGGATGTTGCGGACGCCATCAATGGGCTCAATGAAAACTGTGTCCGAGAAGCCAACTTCGGGCACCCACAGGGCACATGCTACATGGCCCCAGCGATCATCATCGGTCTTCTTCAGAGCTCCTCCTCGATTCGGGCAGAAAACACACTCAGCCGGTCGCGTCGGACACTGGAGGCAGTGGCGACAAAGCCACTGTCCTTCGGGGATGTATGGCACACCGTAGCACTCCTGGTGCACGGCAATGTTGCAGGAGTCGCAGAAGAGGATGACGTTACTGTCGGCTCCATCGCCATCCATGCATATACAGCACACAGCATCTTCATCCACCAGTGACTGCAGATCACTCTGACCCTGCGTGGCCAAGAATGACTCTTTCTCAAAGCGATCCATGAGAAACTCAAACAGGTTGTGCGACACTTGACTTATGCCCTCACTTTTTCTTTTCTCATTGATTATCTCCATCCAGGCATAGTCTTCCTCATCCATGTCATACTCCACCTCCTCATCCAGCTCCTCAGGTGTCCTCTCAGTGTATTTATAGTAAGTTGCTGGCCTTTTCGGCACCACTGGCAGATTGTATTCAACTGTTCTAACCTTCGGCTCCAAGAGGCCACTGGCACTGCTGTGGGTGGCACTACCACCATGTGAGGTGGTGAGAGCTGCATTCTTCTTCTGCTGGTTGTTTTTGAGGCGAACAGAGCGCACCAGAACCTGCTGGGGCTTCTCGTTGTTCTCCTTGTTGCTGTTACACTCCATGATCTCTTGAGCAGTGGGGTCGTCGTCTGTGATGACGTCCAGCTTGTCGTAGATGCTGAGTCGGTGTACACGGCCATCCACCTCCAACTCCACCATTCTCTGAGCTTGTGCATATGTCAGTGTCTCCCGGTTGGGCGATGGCTTGATGGGAGAAGTCTCTCTCTTAATCACAGCTGGGCGTTGGTTTCGACTTTTCTTCTTCATGTTTGAGCTATCAGGACCCTGAAAAAAAAAAAAAACACAAGCAATGAAACAAATGTGTAAATATACATTTTAAAATGTATACTCTTATACTCTACTTATTATTATTATTATTATTGTAAATAACTCGCAGATCAGCAGCTGCTGAGAAAGCCGTCATGTCATGGATTTCACTGCACATGTCTGCATGTAACATGACTGACTGCTGCCACATCTTCTATCCCTTGTTTACAGATAAGGGAAAAAAATGTCCCAAAACAAAGTTTTTATCTCTGTAATTTGTGTCTTGTTCTTCAAGCCTAATGTAGTAAGCTTTTTACATTTAAATGTCCATCTGCTGTCAAATGGTAAATCAAAACTGTTTGCCAATGTCCTTCTTGTGATCCTGATGGTACAATTGTTTTGACTATATTATTAAGGTATGCTATGTTAAAGTTCAATACACTGGTTAGGGAATCATATCAAAATACTCTAAACTGCTAAATATGTAAATATTAAAATAAAAACCTTAGTGTGAGATGTAAATTTTGATGTAAATTTTAATCCTACAGTAAATCTCATCCATTTACAGCTACAGAAAAACAGACAGATCAGGACTGGGGCTACTTTGATTTTTATTTCTTGTACTCTTTATTACTTCACAGCAAATTTTAAGTTGACACAACTTTAAAAAGATACATCCTTCTGTAACCAAAACAAAGAAAGAAAACCAGCAAAACCTACTTTCCAATCGTATCTATTATTGGCCGACACACTCTTTATATTATTTTTTTTAAACCAGGGCAAGTGACGTTAAGCTAGCAGCTTTGAACATACTGCTCCAACGTGGGTTCGTGCACCTTTAACTGGTGAGATCAACACGCTTCCAGCCGGCTGCGCCAACAGTACCTTCAGCCTTCACTGGACAAATGAAAGAAATGCATCGAGAGCAGGAAGCAGCAAAGCCGAAGACAAGGAGCCTCCGATCTGCACAACCTGAAAGTGGTTTGTTTCCTGAATAACAGCGGCTCCATGTAGCTGCAGCTTGTTACTAGATCCATGTCCGGTACGGGTAACATTAAGTCCGACTACACAGTGATCTGTACTATGTTTCGAACCTGCTTTAGATCGGCCAATCAAACACGGGCGGGTTACAAGAAAAGACAACCATGTTGCCCCCCCTTAATAAACAGGCGGTGGCCTCTCTAGTTGCTAGTCCGTCCAGAAACCGGGCTAACATTAGCCTGCTACTACAGGGACTGAGGAGGAAGGAAATATGGCGACTAACACAACAAGAAACTACCTCAATTAAAAAAAGTTGTCTTTTTCTATGAGTAGTATGGGTTGCTTTTTAGCTTAAAGGTGTCCAGAGTATAGGGAAGAGCATTAAACGGGTAAAACGAGAGTGAGGTCAAACTTACCTCGCTATTTTCAAGAATTAAGCTTATAAAAACAGCAGCAATGGCGGTGCGGCCTGCGGAGCGAAGCGGCAGTTAAATCCACATTCAGTCTGGTCATCCAAAGGCGGCCGCGGCTCGCGCTGAACCGAGTGAACCTTAGAAGTGACCGACAGGTATCCAGGGCGACGGGAACGGTTTAAAGTGATATACTAGGATATGAGGCTTAAAATCGATCGCTGGGACTGTGGAAAAGCAGTAAGAAGTGGCAGGGCTCAGCGGCTGCCTGAGCTTCTCTTCCCCCACAACAATGCGGTTGTGTGAGTCGCTATGCCGCGACGTCACCACGCAAACCAGGAAGTGTATATATTCTTTTTATTTTTATTTCATATTCAAATAAGAGCATACGGTCTCTAAGTACGATACGTAAAGATTATTAAACACGTTAAAGTCGTTCTGGCATCTAACAGATGGTCGATCGACAGGGTATCGAGTCGCCGACCGCATCGCTTCCATATGGTGGTACACGCGCTAACCGCTTGTGGGGTCGTCTGAAAGACGTTTTGAACATTCTGCACTTTAGTAAAAAGTAAATGACGATCAAGGAATATAAAACTATGAGCCATAAATGTGTTTGTAACTTTTATTTTTCTTTTAAATGATTGCACGGCTCACACACACATATTTTTTTAAATATATCTTTAATGACGAGTCTTAATTTATTTTGAATTTTCTCTAATCCATGTGGATTCAAAAGTATATATACAGGCTTAAATATATACTCACGTAGTGATGTTGAAAGTTCCACGATGCCTTAACCTGAGAAGGCCTATTAACTTCTCATTAGTGATCGTGACGACTACAACTGCTAGTTTCTCTTTGCATAACATGACTTTTGACAGCATGTTTGACAGCATATTTGACAGTGCCAATAGTGGTCAATATAAGCCAATAATATCAGTCAACCATATATTGATCTATTTTTATGATCCTGAAAAATGCCTTGTTTTTTTTTTCTAATAAATTGTTAATTGAAACTACACCAGCATAAATGCGGAGCAGCCAGTTAAAAATACCATATGTTATAAGACTTATGGATTATATTAGGTATACATTTTAAAACTATTACTGTTCCAAGTAGATAATCCTTGGGGTTATACTAAATACTAAAGGTCACCATAGTGAGTGCTTTTATTTCACTTGTTTTTATACAATTTCATTATAGTGTGATAACTGAACAATTATTAGTCATTGAAAAAAAAAAAACCCAATATAAAAACATTGACTGTGCCTGGTTTGCCTTAAGATAAATTTTATCTCAATTTGAAAGTAATGGATAAAAACATTTGTTTCAAAGAATTTTGCATTAAAATACAAACCAATAAAAACATACTCCTCTTAGAAAAACATTCAAAACAGCCTCCAGTGTCTTTGCTGACGGACTTACCACTACTGGCCTTATAGAAATTAAACAGTTCGTTATCTTCCCATCTGTCAGGAAAGAGTTCTTAGTAGTAGTAGTAGTAGTAGTAGTAACTATCCACTGGGTGTTGGCCGATTTAGTTTTCTGTTTGTTTTTTCTTTAAACCACCAAGAGCGTAACTCATGTGGATGAAGTTGATTCAGCGTTTGGCTCTGGCTCATCTTGGTTCTGGGTGGGACAGACTGATGGAGCATCCTCTTTGGACAGCATGTTGTTTTTGCGGAGATGGCAGGCCTCCTGGTACGGGGGACGTATGGGTGGCTGAGTAGGGGGAGTATACTGGTACTCTTTACCAGCATCAAGCTGAGGAAAGGCAAGGAATAGCCAGGACACAATGATAGCAAGTAGAAAAGTACATTCATTTCTTTGGACAACAGTATTTATGTATGTAGGTAAATAAAGATTATTTTTAAACAGTGAGTCAAGCAAAACTGCACCCCCTATTCTATTTTACTCATTTATTACTAAACCATTAAAAGTCATTAAGATATTGGAATAATTATGCATTCTATATTATAGTGAAAAAATATAAAGCAATGAATAACCCAGACATTCCAGGAAAGAACAAAAGTTAAATTAAAATGGACTCAAACAGACTTATTTTTTCCAAAATACATTAATTAAAGTGGACATGAAACGCTACACATATAAAGACTAATTTACACCATGGAGCCCTGCTCAAATTTTTTTTACATTTTTAAACATGTTTAGCACCATCTTCTGTCAGCACAGAGTTATTTCACTCGGTTGGTTGTTGGTTGCTGCTAATAGACTTACTAGTTAGTGAACATGTAACAGAACTGATAACTCAGAGGAAAATAACGACACTACAACTAAAAATCAGTTTAAGGGGATCTTTTGTGCTGCCCCTGGCTTCAGCAATGAGTTTTATGTCAAAGCAGAGGATATGCTGTGCTTCGTTGTTTGGCTAGCTGCACTGAAATGGGAAGATCCAGCTTTGGTCATAATGTTCAGGTTTGTAAAGCACTTTATAAATGACGACTGTGTGGCGGAGAATAGGGCTGGGTATCGTCTCTGATTTCTATAATCGATTTGATTCTGATTCACAATTTCCAGATTTGATTCGATCTCTGATTTTGATACGATTTGAATTGGGGAAATTTTGCCTCAGACGGTCAGAAATATTATAATTCTGATCACTTATTAGTACATATCCATATTTTTATATCTATGTATAAAAAGAAAGCTGACACTTGTGAGACTTTATCAGAGGTGTAATCATCACAGCAGGTGCCTTTGTGTTAAAGTAACTGAGGATAAAACACAGAAAGACATGAAGGAGATTTTCCTGGTCTGGCTTTGTTTTTTTTTTGCGACACAGCTAAGAGTTTTGCAATTTGGCATCATTTTAGAAAGTTTAAATTTCTTCGGTATTGAACAGCAGAAATGAGGCTCTCTTGTCATTTTTGAAAAGAAAAAAACAAAACAAACAGCGGCCGACAACATTGTACACAATGGTAGGCTGATGCATAATAAGCAAGTGAATAATGCTGAAAACAGATTTTTAGATGGGAAACTGTTCTTTAAGTACACTGAGAGAGAGAGCTGTGCAGGAAGTGTGATTTTATCGTGGTGGAAGCAATAAACAGTAAAAGTAAGATGAAATTAATGATGATGTTTATCAAATGTGAAGCGTAGTTTTGATCTTCTTTTGCTGCTGGTTCAGTGAATTTTGGCTGGAGAGAGACAAAACCTGCAGAATCTTCCAGCCCCGACGACGTGCCTGTCTACGTGCCGTCGGGTGAGAAAGCCGACATCTCACAGATTTTGCTGCGTCGGGTCCGGGCTTTGTGTTTACGTCTTTGTGTGGAATTCGTTTACCTGCGTCTCATGAAATGAAAGCTTTAACCTGAGATTTTGGCGTTTCTGGCAAAATACATTTATATTTAAAAATCGATTCACGATTTTAATGAATCGATATCGCATTATTCAAGCTAGAATTGATTTTAATTGGAAAATCGATAATTGAAACCCAGCCCTAGAGGAGAACCTATTTGAGATACCAGAACCACAAGCTGGAGTGTGACACTTCATCTTTTCCTCACTGAGCCGTGCAATCAGCTGGAAAAGCAAATGCTCCTAAGATGCGATCAGCACCATTTTATACAATAAAATATTCTCTCTTTCCCCAAACTCAACTAAACCGTTTACAGCATCACAGGTTACAACATGTGTATCACAATAAAAACATCCTCCTAACTCCAGACACTTTACACTCTCCTTCACTTACGTTTGGGCTTTGCTTTTCCTCACTACTAATATGAAACAAAACTGTTAGCGAGAGGATGTGAGGAAAAAATAAGTCTAAAAAAAAAAAAAAAAAGAGGCCTCTCCTCTTCAGAGAACATTACACCTAACAGCTGGATTTTCCCATTTTACAATTAGCTAGCAAAACAACAAAGGACCACTGATTGCTTAAGAAACAGTGACCGTGGACAGTATATCCTCAGTTTTAACATAACAACTCATTGTTGCAGCCAGTGACAGCACAAAAGTGACCCCCTTTAGCCTGATTTTTAGTTTTAGCGTACTTGCTTTCCACAGATTTATCAGTTCTGTCACTAGTTAACATAATCTAACGTGTCTACTAGCCCCAACAAACCAGTCAGTGGTGACACGTTCTCTACTGGCACAAGATGGCGCTAAAGGTGTTCTTAAATCTTTAAGCACTTCTTTCTTAAATACAGCTTCACAGACAGACTTACATCCATCAGTTTTTGAGAGCAGGGCTCCATGGTCTAAGTTAACCTTTATACACGTAGGGTTTCATGTCCACTTTAAATTTGGTTGGCGAGTTTGACTCAGGCTCAGGAGGATAAAGCAGCTCACCTGCAAAGGGTAGGTTCTGTCAGAGTCAAAGGCACTGAGGTCACCACACGCCAGGAACGGCACAATGACACGGTTCGGACCTTCCAGCTGGTTAAAATCCACATCTTAAGGACAAAGACGAGAAAAGAAACTTATAGGTGTGAATTTATGCTGCAGAAAGAGACTATGCAAGCGTTAGTTCAACATTCAAAGGAAGAAGAAAAAGCTGTGTAATGCAGTGCTCATGCAATACCCATGACTTGGTATCTAGCTGTGTTGGCTTAATGTGTCAAGAAATAAATCAGTGTGCCAAGAACATCAAGGAAAAACAAACACGTGCCAGGACCTAGGGATGCAAACGATGCAGGATTTAAACTTTAGCTTTGAATAAAACTTACTAAATATAACTTTAGTTCGTGTGCAAGAAAACTCCACAAGGTTTTTAAAAAAAATAAAAAAATTTCCTCACTACTAAAATTCCACAGTCAACTGTTAGTGGTGTTATAATAAGTAGTGGAGACGATTGGGAATGACAACATCTCAGCCACGAAGTAGTGGCCATGTATAATGACAGAGCAGGGTCAGCTGATGCTGAGGTGCATAGTACGCAGAGGTCGCCAACTTTCACTACAGACCTCTAAACTTCATTTAGCCTGCAGATTAGTTCATACACAGTGAATAGTGTTTCATGGAATGGATTTGCATGTCTGAGCAGCTGCACCCAAGCTTTACAAACAAACAAATACATTTGGCAATGTTACACACTAACTAATTTACGTCTGTAACTAAAACTACATAGTAGTGCTGTCAGCGGTAACGCGAACTGATCCGCATTAACGTGTCAAAATTGGCAAATCCCTGTTAACAGATTAATCCGTGTGAGGGGTTACTCAGCGTTAATTCAGCTTAAATGCGTTAACGCCGCCATCACGACTAACACGATTAAAAATGAACCCATCATCAGGATGATCATTCTGACCCAAGTACAGTTTCCTGATCCAGTTCAGTTAGCAAAGTAAAGACTTATGTGGTTAAATGGCTGATAATTACCATAGGAGTGATCCAGCAGAGGATTGGACATGTTGGGGATGTAGCCTTTGGGAGGGGAGTAATTCTGACAGACCACAAAGGCCTCTGTACACAGAAAGACAAATCATTCTGTATGTCAACAGAGGATATTCAAATGTTTGAGATGGGAATCAATGTGTAAAATCAAACAATGGATACTGGATTAGAGAGTTCCTCAGAGAGAAGCTTCAAACTATTTTATAAGACCAGGCAGCCATTCATTATTTGTATAAGATTTTGTGTAGCCCACTGCCTGTGTGTGAGTGTTGCTGAAACATGTAACAAACCCACAACAAACATACATTTTTTTTTGCTTTGGATTTGATAATAAAATAAATAAATGAAATGGAGACGAGATTTTCCTTCTATTAGATCCATGAGAGTGGGCTGTAACTGTGGTGGCTCACCGATGCTGGAGTTTCTGCTGCTGCGAGGCTTGGTGCAGGTCACACCACTGAAGAAGAGCTTCAGCTGGGAGTACAGCAGTGTCACATCTTTACCTCTGAAAATCTGTCAGAGACAGTAAAGGCCCAGCTGTCAGTACAGGCCAATCTGACAAGAGATGTGAAACCCATGGCCACGCCATTAACTATTATTTACACTGTGGTAACTATTAAGCCTCTTAACAACAGAGTTGAAGGACTTCAGCATTTGTGCAGATTAAAGTAAATTAACAGGACACACACACACACACACACGTGTGTATTTATATCCTGGTGGGGACATCTCATTGACATAATGCTTTTCCTAGCCACTTACCCTAACCTTAACCATCAAAAATGAATGGCTAACCCTGACCCTTACCCTAAACCTAACCATAACCTAACTGTAACCCTGACACTAAAACCACATTTTGAGTCTCAAAAATGGCTTCAAACTGGTGGGGACCGGGGTTTTGGTCCCCACGAGGGCTGTCGGTCCCCACGAGTATAGTAAACTTGTTGTTTTGATGTTAATGTGATGTTAATACCCGTCCCCACGCACGCACGCGCGCGCACACGCACACACCTACAAATAATAAATCACGTTTCCCTGTTTATGTTA
>VOQK01015909.1:7373-18603 GCA_015052645.1 Benitochromis conjunctus
TATCCTTTCTAGAAGGACATTGTTTTACACAGTTTTGTGTTGCTACAGTTAGCATCCCATTTAATACAAAGTTTACTTAATGGAATAACCGAACATCAGCTCTTTACTGTCTTCCAGTAAGATGCTAAACAAGACAACACCTAGCTGTTACTCAGACAGCCACAAACATAATAAAACATAATGTAGTTGTCATAAAAACAGGGCCATTAGCGGTAAAGACTGAAACTGTTTTTGTTCCTGACTATAACCTCCTGAGAACTGAGGGGAAAAAAAATCTTCTCATTGAACCTTTTTTGTGATTTCCTGCCTCTTGGAAAGCCAAACTGCAATGGAAAGCCCAGGATGTCCTCTATTTAGTACAACAGGACTTAGTGGGGTTGCTCAAATAAGTAAAAAAAAAACAACAAATGTCCATTAAAGAGGACATAAATGAATAGGCTGGTTGTCATGAGGATCAACAAGATGTTGAACATTTTAATATAGGGGTATTAAAAGCTACTACGTAGTCTCTACTGGGGATTTGTGGAATTGCAGCTCATGTTTCAAAGAGGCTCATTTGACTTAATGTTTGCTTCAATTTCTGCCTGTTATTTCAGATTCAGACACTTTATTTGTCATTATCATTTCCACAGCAACAAAATTAAATGCATCCTCTGCACTGTAAAAGAACAGAGCAATAAAAAAGAAATCAAATCCATAATAACTAAGGAAGAACAACATAATGAAACGCAGTCACATGTTCTTGTTTTTTCACATATCGCACATTCCCGTCCTACTGCTCTTGAAAACAGCAGCCAAAGGACATTTATTCAACATTAGGTGGAATAATTACTTTAGGAAAGAAACTGTTCTTTAATCGGTTTGTCCTTGCTTTAATAGCTCTGAATTTCCTCCCCAAGGGCAAGAGCTCGAACAGAGAGTTTTCCGGGTGTGTTGAGACTCTGAGAGTATTTTTTTCATTTCATTTTAAAAACATTTTTGACGTAAAACAAACACTGTTTTAATCAGAGATTTAAAAAATGAACTTCGTAGGAACTGCAGCTTTTTGTATATATAGCTCTGTGTTTTTTTTTTACATATTTGTACTAGCAACAGAAAGAACTTCAATTTTTAGTCACATATGCTGTTGTTTTCGTAAAGTGTGGGGGGATGTTCCACTTTGTGGTTTCAGCCTTGTCTTTAGTAAATCCATTAAATTTCAAGTTGGACTATGAATCAAAAAATTATTTTGTATGGTCTTCTAAACTCTCTGGGCGCCTTGTTTGTACTTTTCTTTAGGTTATATCGGTGTGGTGAACCGCAGTCAAAAGGACATTGATGGGAAGAAAGACATCCGTGTCGCTTTAGCCGCTGAAAGGAAGTTCTTCCTGTCTCATCCTGCATATAGGCACATTGCAGAACGCATGGGTACACCACACCTCCAGAAGGCCCTCAATCAGGTGAGACACACGCCTGATTATACAAACACATATACATAGGTAATGACAGTCACTTACAGCACAGAAGTGTTTATTAAATCAAAGCTTCATTTTGGGAGTTGCTGTGTAGACTGAAAATAGATTATTGAGTCTGGAGTGCTTGTTTTTTTTTTTGTTTTTAATATTTCTCTACAGCAACTCACCAACCACATCCGCGACACATTGCCAGGGTTACGCAGTAAACTCCAAAGCCAGCTGCTATCACTGGAGAAGGAGGTGGAGGAATACAAAAACTTCCGACCTGACGACCCAGCACGCAAGACAAAGGCGTTACTTCAGTCAGTACCCACTTACACAGACCCAGATCCACAGATGCATGAAAACTCTACAGGATATTAAATTGAATCTTCATTTTGTAAAACCTGCAGGATGGTGCAGCAGTTTGGCGTGGACTTTGAGAAGTGTATAGAAGGCTCTGGAGATCAAGTGGATACTTCCAACTTGTCTGGTGGAGCGAAGATTAACCGTATCTTTCATGAGCGGTTTCCCTTTGAACTAGTGAAGGTGACAAGCGCGATCATCCCTTTTCTCAAAAATAATGATTTTTCTTTGTCTTTTTTTGCGTTCTTTGGGGTCACATATTGTTTTTATTTGCCACTGAATGTCCCAAAGAAAACAAACGCCTCTCAGACCGTTGCTCCTGTTGTCTGGCTTCAACTATCACTGATGATACATAACTAATAAATTCCTCTGTGTCTTAGATGGAGTTTGATGAGAAGGAGCTGAGGAAAGAGATCAGCTATGCCATCAAGAACATCCATGGAGTCAGGCAAGTTCAGCCAGGCTGTGAAAAAAAACACACATATGTCTGCTTACCTGTCTTACCTCTTTTCTGTCCATGCTTTATGTGTCCCCCTTGTGTGTGCTGGCTATAATGGGGTTTTTTTTCTGTAACCCTTTTCTGTAATCTCTCGGCTGCTTGTCAGCCTTATGTCTATTTTCCGCTCCAATTCTTCCGTCTCTTTCCCCTGCTCTTCCTCGTTTGTTTTTCCCCACTCTCCGCTCATGCCTTCCCTGTGGGTATGTATCTGTTTCACACTGTTCCCATGTGTCTCCTGCTCCATGTCTCCATGTTTGTCCTGTCTGTATGTCCTTCAGGACAGGCCTGTTCACCCCAGACTTGGCGTTTGAGGCCATAGTGAAAAAGCAGATCATTAAGCTGAAAGAGCCCTGTCTGAAATGCATCGACCTGGTCATCCAGGAGCTCATCAACACAGTCAGACAGTGCACCAATAAGGTATCACTGCATGGTCGCCTGCCCGGCTGCTACTCATGCATAGCTTGTACTGCCAGATGTAATTTTGCGTCCATTTTTGTGTGCTTCTGGACAATTTTTTCTTGGGCTGCACAACTAAAACAGGAATTTAAAAGAACTATTTTATAATCCTGCTTTGAGGTTTTCTTATATGAAGAAACCCATATAAAGTTACATGTTCTGGCTGTACTGCAGTGCATTGGAGTGGTGTTTCTGAGGAGCTGTGTAGTACGAGATAGACGGGCTGTGACACGTCCCTGTACAGGTTCTTTGCAAAAAACAAGCTGCAGGCCTGTTTTGAAGAAATAGCTTGAGACAGTGTATACAGCCACAGCTGCTTCCTGAGATTGTACTTAATCAAAGCCCCTGCTTTGAACTAAATTTCAGCATGCTATTGTTTCTGTTCACGAAACTCCAACATATAGCTGAGACTGGGGGAGACCTCTTATTGGACAGTTTGTTTCATGTTTCTACAGCGACAAAGAAGATATAAGCCAACCCCTAACATATACATGTACAGGAAGCTGAAACCTCTGTCAACCTGCAGCTTGTTTCTGTTCTGAACATGAAGTAGAACTAACTAACCACCTGTTTTTCCCTTTTGTCATATTCCTCAACCTTCATCTTTACTTTCCCTCTTTAAATGCTTTCTGTTTTCCCAAACTATTCCATCCAACGTGGGCTTTTGGGGTTTTTTTTTTATCACCATTCCCTTTTTTTTTCCCCACCATGGCCCATACAACACTTCCTCCTCTTCCTCCTGATATTAAACCTCCAACTCCCACGATGCATCACTGCAGGACAGGCCTGTTCACCCCAGACTTGGCGTTTGAAGCTATAGTGAAAAAGCAGATCATTAAGCTGAAAGATCCCTGTCTGAAATGTGTTGACCTGGTCGTCGTCGAGCTTGTCACCCTGATCAGGAAGTGCACTGAAAAGGTAAACATTCATAGCAGAGAGGCATGTTCAGGCATGTTCAGGTTATGGAGAGAGAGCTAAAGGAGAAAAGAGTGGAGTAGAAAAAGTAGACAGGCTAAGACTAGATAGAGATAGAGAGCAGATAAATTCAATAAACTAACTCGCCCTGTCAGTGTTTTTGATCGTTTCCCCTCCCCGCTGCTTGAAGGCTTTGCTCAGCTCCCCTGGACCCTCAATGACAAATCCAAGAGCCCCTTCCCACTCTGATCCTGAAATCCACTCACTGGGATTAGTGATTTAACACTGCTTCACCAATATCAAATCCATTCCCCTCTCACAAGACATGTGGCTGCTTAAAATGGCACAGCTGTGGCTGGTGTTGTGTATATTTCCAGTGGTATACCTTTTCTACGCTATTCACATCCACAATGAGACACTCACGGTGCTCTAACAGACCTTTTTTTCCCTCTTTCCTATCTTTTAACCTCACTGATTTTCTGGTTCCTCTATGAGCCTGAGACTATAATACAGTGGAGGGGTTAATTAACCCAGTGCTGTTTTATAATATGATTCAATTTTTATAGATAACAAAAAATCTCAAGCTGATAGAGGACTTGTTAATGCATGCCTCCTAAGGTGTTGTATGTTAGTTGTCTGACTTAGTTGTGCTCATGGTGTACCTTAACTGTCACTGGTTGGGTGTAGATGCCTATGAGGAGACACAGTTTGTTTTACAGCGTTGAGCCTGCATACAGTAAGAGTGTATCCTGGTGTAATCTGCATCGATCTGCAGCAGCGCATGTGCATGTTTCTCTGTATGTGTGCTTTCTACAGCTGACCTCGTACCCCCGACTGAGAGAGGAGACTGAGCGGATTGTCACCACTTATGTCAGAGAGAGAGACAGCAAGACCAAAGACCAGGTGCGTGCTAGAGATGGAGCTTACCTGAACAACTGTAAAGCTTGCCTTGTTTGTGTACACAACACGTCATGTTTTGCCCTCTTTGGCAGGTGCTGCTGTTGATTGACATCGAGCTGTCCTACATAAACACTAACCATGAGGACTTCATTGGATTTGCCAAGTAAGACAAACTTAAATATATAGATTATTGAGATTGATTAGGATAAGTAAATGTGGGGGTTCATATTTACATTTTAATTACATACACGATAGTAAAATCGTTCCACTTCCGTAGTAGAGAACGATAAATCGTAGTAGCTAAAACACTATACGCCTTTTTCCATCACTAGTTGCTGCCTGAAATCATCTAAATCTTTAATCATTTTCATGCTTATTTTACATTTACAGTTAAACAGATTACCTCACACCTGTCAGTGGAATTACGCTAGTGCACTTTCTTGTAACTTGTCAGTTAACGTGTCAGAATTTGTAGAAGTGAGAATTTGCAGAAAGAACATAGAGCAATACTGCAGTTGTTTTTGTGTTTTGGTGATATATATTATCAATTATCAGTGCTAACAGAGAACAAAAATAATCATTAGCCTTGACTGTACGTCATTGGTCACTGGGCACTGTATTTCAGCTCCACCCTACTAGGTGTACCTAACACCTAGTAGGGTGGAGCTCCCAAGGCAAAAGGAGCTCCACCCTACTAGGTGTTAGGTACACCTAGTTATGCCTTTTTAATAGCCTAGAATCAACAAAGCGCTGGGAGAAAAAAAAATTCTGAGATTTTGGTCCATATTGACGTGATAGCACCATAGTGGGATTTGTCAGTTGTACATCCATTCATTCACCACCTCCCAAAGGTCCTCTACTGGATGGAGACATAGTAACTGTGGAGGCTTTTTAAGAACATTGTACTCATTTTCATTTTCAAGAAACATGACACTTTATCCCATTGGAAGCAGCCAACAGAAAACAGGTACATTGTAATCATAAAATCATAAAAAGATCCTTTGTATGCTCACCGCGTATGCTCACTTGGTATTAAGGGGCCTAAAAGAAAATCTGTCCCACACCATTACACCACCAGCAGCCTATACTTTTGATACATGGTAGGATAAGTCCTTGCTTTTAAGCTGTTTATGCAAAATTCTGATCTAAATGCTGCAGTGGAAATCGGACCTTCACTAGACCAGGCAACATTTCTCCAGTCTTTTATTGTCCAATTTTGGTGTAGCCTCAGTTTTCTGTTCTTCTTCCTGTTGTGTGCTCATTGATGCTCTTCTTCATAGCTTGGTTGTGACAAGTGGTTATTTTTATCAGCTGTAAGCAGTCTGGCCATTCTTCTCTGACCTCTGACATCTACAAGTCATTTTCTCCCAGAGAACTGCCATCAAGTGCATATTTTCTCTTTTTAGGACCATTCATTGTAAACCCTAGAGATGGTTGTGTGGAAAAATCTCAACAGATCAGTACTTTCTGAAACACTCAGACAAGCTCGTCTCGCACCTGTAATAACGCCCCATTCAAAGTCATTTAAATCACCTTGTTCTCCATTTTGATGCTCAGTTTGACTTTAGCAGGTGATCTCAAACATGCCTAAATGCACTGACTGTCTGCCAAGTGACTGACTGATTAAATATTTGCATTAATGGGCAGTTGAATGGCTAATAAAGTGGGCATTGTGCATAAATATATTTTGGTTTGGTTAGAGTTTAATCTTTTTGCCTTTTAGTTTGAAATGAAATTCTACTAAACCCAAATGCATTTAAAGGGTAATCAAGAGCTCATCCTGCTCTGCCTTAAAGGTAAAAAGAAATTATCAAAAGCAAACTGATCAAAAGGAAACTGATGTCTTAGATTCTTTCATGTTGCATGAAAGAGTTGTGACAGTTATTGACTGCTCAGCACTGCTGTCTCTTATTATCTGTTCCCCGTTTGAAAAAAGTTCTTTATCTGATGTTATAAAATCTGCCTCCTACAGTGCCCAGCAAAGAACTGCTGCTAATGCCACCAAGAAGCGAGCCATGCCCAATCAGGTGATCAAAGATACAGTGTACACCTCATCTAAAGTCCACATGCCTCTGTGTCATCATCGAACCTGCTCCCCCATCTGTTATTCTGTTTTCTTGATGTTGTCTCAGCCTATCGCTCCTGTCATTATTACCTTGTTTCGTCACATGTTCATATTCTTGTCTGTGCCCCTCCAGTACTCTCCCTTAATTTCCCTTTCCTCTGCCTCTTCTTGTGGTTCTCCTCTAAATAGCCCAGGGAGAGATTCTTGTAAGTACGAAGCCCCCACATCTCTACTTGTCACTTCCTTCTTCACTGGGCAGCAGAGTAAACGGTCATTCAGACCATGCCGAGAAGCAAGATTTGTACTCCATGATGAGTGGGAAGTGGGAAGTGAGAGTTACACTAACAAGGACGTGTTATGAGAAGTGGAGTAGCTGTCATAAAAAAGCAAACAAACAACAAAAAAAAACCTTACAGCTTCCTTTTTAAAATTCACTGTAATGTTCTGTACACACAAGGCAAGCTGATGTGTGGGAATTTGTGACAATTATTATCGAGCTTACGATAAGTTCACAGTCACATGCACTTGTGTCTACTTCAGAAAATTTTTTAAAAACTTACAAATGGATTACAAATGTGTTACAGTATGATTTTGTTGTTTGGAGTAAATTGCAGCTAACCAGTAAAGACAACCCACTACCTAAAGAAAGTAGGAAAAACTGTCTGTAGATTTACAGCTTCAGCAGGATTTACAGGTGTTAGAAACCCACACCAACAATGCATCATTTCTCAGGAGAAGCTGATTACTGATATGGTGCCAAGTTAGCTAAAGAGGCACTTGGAAATCAAACATGCCATCTTAGAAAACCTGACCTACTTGAAAAGAAAAGATTGATTGTAGGTTTCCTGCTAGGTCCAGAGTCTGTTAATGTGCTGTCAAAAGTTCCCTCGGTGTGTATCAGGCACAAAGAAATTGAAAACCACTGGCCAAATCATAAAGGATGTCTGTGTGGGTCTGTTTTACCAGAACAGACTTATACAAACTGCTGCCATAGCCTAAATAGTCGTGGCTTTGTTATTTTGTAGCACACAGAGTTCTTTAGCTGTGTCGGTGACCACTCCACAGAAACAAACAAGAAATTTGTAGCTCCACGCTAGCACGTGTGATTAATGAAATTTAGCCATCAGTAATTCCTTCCGAGCTGAACTACGGGCTCTTTTAAAAATCAACTTTAATTGCGGTATTAAGACTTTAAGTAATTAACAGTGACACATATCCGTAATTATGACTAATTATACTGGGAAATTCCTGCACTAGTGGTCTATAAAAGTTAGATTTTGAACCAATTTGTCACAGCTATCCACTGTAACAAATTGTCTGCGAGGCTGACGCACCAACTGTGCAATCCATCTATGGTTACGCCAACCAGATTTCAAGCGTTGCACACATCTGCTCATTATCCCCGTGTGTTATTTGTCTTCCTGTTCATCAGTCTGGCAGTAAAAAGGATGCAATGAAGGTGACTTTCCATTTGAACCTGTTATCACTTGTTTGTACTCTTTGTGGTGCATTTATAGATGCTGTATGGACTGATCTGATTGCTTTGTAATCGCCTTTTTTTTTTATTAAGAACATTGTTACGCCAGCATGGCTGCTATGTTCCTGTTTTTAATGTTGCTGTGGCATTTTTGGGGAGCACATATTCGGTGTATGTTCAGGTTTCATTTGTTTTTACTATTCTGGTTGCTTGCTGTTGATCACCTGTCTTGCAGGGTGTACAGCATAATCAACTCTTGGACTTAACTGTGTACAGGTCATCCGCAGAGGTTGGCTAACCATCAACATCAGCATAATGAAAGGGGGATCCAAGGAATATTGGTTTGTCCTGACTGCCGAGTCTCTCTCCTGGTACAAAGACGATGAGGTAAGGCTGCTTTCAAACACAAAAGGTACACTGCTTAATTAAGCAGCAATTTACTGGAGTAAAACAGAAGTTATAGCATGCCGACAATAGCAAAATCTTAGGTGTACGTTTAAAGAAATGTTTTGAAGTTGTTCCGAGCAGTTAATGAGTTTGTTTTTTTAAATTACTTTATATTTTATGCGTTTAAGGCTACTTTTAAACTTGTCAACTGTGTCTTTTATCAGGAAAAGGAAAAGAAGTATATGCTGCCTCTTGACAACCTGAAGCTGAGAGATGTGGAAAAGGGCTTCATGTCCAGCAAATACGTCTTTGCCATCTTCAATACTGAACAGAGGTGTGGATGCTATAATCGTCTATTATCATTACAGTAATGCTGGGTTTTGTTTTTTTTTTAAGGTATGATCTTTGGTCAAAGTTTGTGCATGTGTGCTTTACAGGAATGTGTACAAAGACCTGCGTCAGATTGAACTGGCATGTGACACTCAGGAGGATGTTGACAGCTGGAAGGCTTCCTTCCTGAGAGCTGGTGTTTACCCAGAAAAAGACCAGGTATTTAATTTTTACACTTACAATCTAAAAAAACTGGGGAACCTTTTATTCTAGTGCTTTCAGAGGTGGCTATTACAAAGCAAGTCTAATGGGATACTATGTTGAGCCTAAATTCGTCGTTTTCTTTTTCCCAGAGCTGTACGTTATGTTGAACACATAACCTGGTCATGAGCATGTCATGTTCAGCTTTAACTAGACAGACACATTTTAAAATGTATCTGTCCATCAGGAGGATATTTAACAACAAGAATATTTGATCAGCAAAATCAGCTTCGCTTTAATCTGCCCAAAAGTCATTTATATGTCTCCTTAATTAGACTATGGGGAAGTGTCAGACCTACATTTACTGAGTAACTTTTAATCTTTAATGTATAAGTATAATGTTTCACACCTCTAATGTGCAGCTGTCACATTAGAAATGAAAAGTAGCAGTGTTAAAATTAATATACCTGTATAAATTCATGATAATTAACCACCATCTGCATTGACTTCACTTATTCCTGGCACTATTGTGCCTTTTTTTCATCAAGTCTCGTTTTATGTAAGCACACACGGAGCCTGAAGAAGAAACTCTCGATTCACAAGAGATCGTATTGTCATTCATCTCTGACGCAGGTTTTATTTATATGTTTATTTAAAGCCACCTCACAAAAAGAAAGCCTGGCTGTGTTGAAATACCTGTGCATCGTACCCTTCTGGTGGCATATCAGTCCAGAATTGGTGTTTCTAAATGTGTTAACGTTGGACTTTTTATCTAAAGAGATGGTCATGGTCAGACATACTTGTTTAGTGTAGCTAGAAAACTAAAGCCAAGATAAAACTGCACTTTTAAATATGCTAGAAGCATGTGTAAGATACACACTAGGCTGGAACCAGTCGATAAAGTGCTTTGCGTGGGCTCAGATCTGTAGAGTGAAAAACAGATTGAGACACAATACATTTCTGTTTGTGCATGCCCTCATGGTCTTCTATCTTCCTCCGTCTCCATCCATGTGTCTGGTGTCCTGCAGACTGATAATGAAGATGCGATGAATCCTAGTGACACCGTGTCCATGGACCCGCAGCTGGAACGACAGGTGGAGACGATCCGCAACCTTGTGGACTCATACATCAGCATTGTCAACAAGTCCATCAGAGATCTAATGCCCAAGACCATCATGCATCTCATGATCAACAGCGTATGTCTACTGCTTTATTGCTGTGACTCCACATCAGTCAGTGACTTTACTCAAAGCAGGCAGGTAGCAGACAGCTGGTGAGTGTAGTGGTACATATAAAAGAGTCAGACATTTTCCCTCAGGAGTTGGCAAAGACTAAAACAGTGTTAAACAAAGGGGGGCTGGGAATAATTATATAATAATTTAAACATTGCACTTTATCTAAAAAGTAACTTTATAGAATCCTGTTAAAGTTTATTTATAGCTTTTCAAATCTGGAATACCAAATCTTGTTAGAATCAGCTTTCTAAACTGCTGCCCTTTTTCCACTCGCACTTCCAGGCCAAGGACTTCATCCACTCAGAGCTGCTTGCCTACCTGTACTCTGCAGGGGACCAGGGCAGTTTGATGGAGGAGTCAGCGGAGCAGGCTCAGAGGAGAGATGAGATGTTGAGGATGTACCACGCTCTGAAAGAGGCCCTGGTCATCATCGGAGACATCAGCACCACCACCATTTCCACTCCAGTGCCGCCACCTGTCGACGATACCTGGATTGCCAAAGACCCAAGGTACAACATAATTTGGGAAAAATTCACAAGACTCACATAAAATATTACATAAAAACTTAAAAGACAAAATAAAACAAAGCTGCTAAGAATAGGGAAATAATAAAACAACATTAATAATAATTAACACTAGTATTAACAAAGAACTCGTGTGATTTAGGAAGTACCCACAACATCTATGTTTTGGGCAACACAAGGGCAAGTTCACTCTGACATCTGTGGTCACCGGTAAAGACTCAATGTTACTATTAATAGAAATATGGTCACAGTTGAATGTCCCAAAGTAATGTTAGTACTCTGCAAAACAGGCAAACGAGGCTCAACTGATTTTATTACTCTAGATGTCCAGCAGAGGTCATCTAAAGACTGTTTTTTCCAACAATCCAAACAAGCATTTTCACAGTTATGCCAGCATCCAACTATGTTCATGTTTTCTTTAATCAGGTAAATATTATTTTAG
>VOQK01015909.1:43355-68827 GCA_015052645.1 Benitochromis conjunctus
TTATATTGAGTCTATAGCGATAACAAATGTTCAACTCCCAATTTACATAAATTCTGTATGCACTGTACATAATTCATTGTGATTTGCTTGCTAAGTTTCCATACCTACAGTTGAGCTGTTCATTCCGTATATGTATATATATGATAGTAGCTCAAACAACCACTTATTATTAATCAGTTTGCAAACTGTTGATTGGTGTGATGAACCTGGATGTCTGCTGCAACATTTGAGTGGTATGGTCAAAATTTGCCGAAAGCACCATGAAAACTTGGATCGAGCTTCAGACTTGCTTCAACAATTTGGGCTGGTGGTGTTGTTGGTTGTTGCTTGTGCAGGGGATAGCTTACTGGCACACTTTGGGCTCTTTAATAACTACTGAGTATGGTTGCTGACTGTATGTCTTCTGATTGCTCCTTCCAACAGGGCAAAGTGCCATGTCTCAAAGCTCACGTCATCTCAAAGTGAATATTTCAATATGATAGTAAGTTCACTGTAATGGCCTCGACACTAGATTAAAAGATTTGCATCATGGACGTGCGGCTGACAAATCTGTAGCAGCCATGTGATACTATCATGTCAATATGGACCAAAATCTCTCAATATATTTTCGCCATCTTGTTAAATGTATGCCAGAAAGAGTTAAGGATGTTCTGAAAGCCACAGTGTATCTGCTGTATTTTGCAGATACGCTGTATCTGTGGGCCCTTAATTCTCCAAAATGTAGGCTCAGGGTTAGGGTAGGCCCTTTCACCTCACAGGGGTGAACCATTCCAGTACATACCTGACAGGAGCGCCGCTGTCACTATTTAAGTTGACTGACTACATGTTCGTTCTGTCAAAGCTTTCAATTCAATTTCTCTCGATTTTTGATTTTCAGCTGAACTTTCTCAAAGTTTTTCTTGGTTTCTTTTCTGTTGAGATTTTTGGGGAGTTTTTAGAAAGTTTAAGTGATGTCCAAAAACGTTTATTGCTGCATTCATGCAAAGCCCAATAAGAATTATTTTTACATTATAATGTACAGGTAAGTTTTACATCTTCCATCGCATTTAGATAATGTCATGGCCTTTGTGACGCGATCTAACCTTAGACTACGGGGAAGACAAAAACAAAAAAGTACTTAATTAAAATATCATGAGGAATGACAACTGAGAAGCGTGACAGTGTAGTGGGAAAAATGTGGGGACTCTTTATGTGGGGGTGTGACCGAGATGAGGAAGTCAGTCTGAAACAGAGAAAATGAGAAATTTAGCGTTACGAGCATTTGTAGAAGGTCATATGCTCCTCCAGGGCAAACCCATGTCTTCTGTTCCTTAATGAAACTAACCACAAATATACAAATAACTGCAAACTATTTAAAATAATGTCGCGCAGACAGATTCCTCAAGCGTTTCCCAGCTTGAAAGGGTTTGATCTTGTTAAAAACGAACAGCATGTCTGTGTGTGTGTTTGTGGTGTTTAGTTTATCTGAATTGATGGCCTACACCTGTTCTGCTTGCATGTCGTTTTGAAAGATTTCAGAGACCTCTGTTAAATAGAGGAAGTTGCATAGATGGCTTGTAATGTTCCACATGAGAATAAAATCATTTTACAAGTGACGCTCGAGCTTCCTTACGGAAAGTGACGAAATGTCGGAGGAAGGTAAAAGAGGAACTTTGTCACTGTTAAATGCCTCAGATAAAGTAAACAGCTGCTAAACCTACAACCTTGCACAAATACACACCCACACACATTTCATCCTGGATTTTCTGTGGTCATACGGTCCTACTTCACCTACTTGACCAAAAAAAAACCAACAAAAAAAAAAAACCCACTACGTTGTGATGTACTGGGTTTTCTCACAGGGAAGTAGCTCTCTCTTTTTTCACTTCACAATCAGGTTCATGCTGTCTTTCTATTTTCCTCCACGTATGAAAACAAAAACACAAATTGCTAAACCCCAGCATAATTGCTAGAGTAGAGCATCCACTGATAGTGGTTTTGCTGCCACCTACTGCTGGAAACTGTTTATCCTGAATGTTGTGCTGCAATTACACAAATCAAAATAAGTGCAATAACCAATTTTCGAACTCTGAATTTACTCTTAATTAAAAAAAAAAATTAGACTTTGTAACACTACTTGTGAGGATAAAACGACTTGTAAAGTTGTTACATAATAGTTCATTATTTTTTACATTATATTTCTTTCCACTGTGAGCAAGCTTTTGTTTTACACATAATGAAAACACATGCAACATATTAATTTGATGAATTACAAAAAAAAAAAATCAAGCTTATCTCACCAAGTAAATTTATAAGTACATTTAAATTGTGTAAAAACTGGGGAAAAAAGGTATAGCAAAACGTAAAGTCGTTAATTGTTCTTGTCTCTTGTAAGACGAGGCAAAAAAAAAAGGTTTTTTATTATTATCTTTGGTGCCTTTTTGGTTATTCCCCACCGAAACGACCACACAGTTTCTAACAAAACACAACTGGGACTTTTTGTTTCCTTCATTTTAAATATAGGGTCACTTTTTTGTTGTGCTAATTGGCATCTCATATTTTTCAGTGTATACGTTTGTATATAGTGTATAAGCTTTTACGCACATACAGAAAACTATCAGAATGAAAAGCTATAATTGTTGTTTTCTTAGTTTCTGAATGTATAAATGAATCAAGGAATATTATTCAGTGGACTTTCTTACCATTGCTGGTAGATGGACTGTGCTACCTTTTGTCACAGACTGTATCCAGTATAGATGTTATCAGCTGTTTTCAGTCTTCATGCCTAGCTAAGCTAAAATAACTGGTTGCTGGCTCTGTAGTTTCACATTGCCCAGCCTGCATATTCCAATTACCACAGTTCTTTCACACACTGGCATCAAGCCAGCTTAGGTATTTTCCCAAAAGATTAACTTTGCTATTATTTGTCACTGACTCAACCAAATCTTTAGAAAGTACTTTCTTGTAATGTTTTGCATTGGTTTTTGAGCAATGGTTCTCCAAACTTTCTGAAGGTCTTTCTAAGTTTTTCTTGGCTACTTTTTCACTCATTTACAGTTCAGTCCCAAACCTGACCGTTTTTAGAGGAACGACTTTTGTTTTGTTTTTTAAGCTGCTTAACACGAACCCTTCAGAATTGGTTTTAGTTACAAGAAAATCATTAGCACAGCAAAGACCTGACACAGGAACTGAAAGCTCCATCTGGCCCTTCATTTGAGCCATACTGTTCACTGAAAGCCTCAAAAATGTGGTCTCAGTGGGAGGGTGAATGTCAAGAAGCTACGTTCAAGGAAAGGAAACAGGAAGAAAAGACCAAATTTCACAAGAACCACACTGAAAATCACTGGTAACGGGTCTAATGGAGTGGTGAATCCAAATTTGAAATTTAGAGCCGAAATCATCCACAATACGTATTGAAGAGATCAGGAGAATGTAAAGGGCCCAAATGAATTAAATAGATACATCATTAAATATAAATATATTAAATATAATGTAATAATGTGTTCATTTAATTCTTTTGGGCACTCGTGTCCCTCCATAGAAGAAAGATAATGTCAATGCTAGAAAAGCATAGCTGGAAAGAAAACACATGATGACTCACTGCTAGTCATGGACTGCTCTCCTCATAACCTGGACCTCAACATCCTTGAAGCAGTGGGATCATCTTGACAGAGAACAGAATAAACCAGCATTCAAAAGAAGAGCTCTGAATGTCCTTCAAGACGCTTGGGGAACTATCCCTGAAGACTAGAAAGTACAAGAAGGCTGGCCTGAGAGTTTAACTTGTATTGAAGAAGAAAAGAAAAGAAAAGAAAAGAAAAGAAAAGAAAAGAAAAGAAAAGAAAAGAAAAGCATGTCATACCAATTTTATTTCCTCTACTTCTGATTTCGTCCCAATCTCCAATCACCTGCATTTTTTGTAGGCGATAAGTCATACAGTAGCAGCGATGGAGAAATATCTTCCAGACTGCATCCATGCAATAACCATCGTCACACCGTGACACATATCCGATGTGCTGCCTCTAATTAGGACCTGCGGATTTTTCCCTCCCTATTTTCCCTAGTGCTGGATGAGCTGGCCGGGAGAGAGAAAGTGAGAGAGAGAGCAAGAAAGAGAGAGTGAGAGAGAGAGATTTTATCAACTAGTTGTTTCGCAAACCACGCATATCTTCAAGCTGACGGAAGCACTTCAGCGAGTCTGGACGGGCCCTGCAGACTGACGCCAACATGAGTAAAACATTTCTCCACTTTGACAGCTAAGAAACACGTCATCGCGCGCTCCAGGTAGCATATTAAATACTCCTGGAACTTTGGGATTTACTTTCACTCGCTCTGGAGATACGTGAGTAGCCAAAGGGCGCTCCCAAGTTTCTGATGCAAGTAAGATCTACAACCAACCTCCAATTCGCAGCTAATCGTCATGTTGGATACGTTTGCCCCGCAGAGCGCCGGTGTGCCCATCTCCAGCGCGGACCTCCAGCTCAAACTGACGGAAAACAAGAGCGGCCTGGGGATGGAGAGCAGCACTGGGAAGAAACTCATAGAGATAACTGGACCGGCTTTATCCAAAAGAAAACTGCTGGTCGGCTTAGACCTGCTCTGCCTCTTTCTTGGTAAGAAGGCCCAGCTAATTTAATTTGTCAGTGTTTAACATAACACATTATTACTTTATTGAGGGGTCAATATGTGTTGAAGTGCATACTTCAGCATTTAACCCTGTGTTATAAGCTGATACCGCCCTGTGTTCATTGTGTTGCTGGACTTCCATGCAGAGTTTTTTCCCATTCATTACAACTACACTGGTGCCAGTGTGCATTAGTACAAACTACACTAACTGATATGCTGAATGAGCCTGTGTAATTTTTTTAACTCTAGGCTACAAATAAGAAACTTGTTTTCTCATGAATGTTTTCATAGCTGAAATTTGCATTTGATTAAGCAGTATGTTGATAGACTTCAATCAGCTAATAACATTCTGTTGTCTCACAAAGAGTTTGTGGATGTTTTTGCATCATTCTCTTAAATTCTTCCAAGTTATTCAAAAAAATATAGGTATTATTTAAAAAAAAATCAAAGTGAGTCAATTGTTGTTTGTTTAAAGCCGTATATTCTCGTACAATGTCGAGTCATTGATGAATTTGTTGATCACCGACAAAATCCCGCATGCACTTCTTATTCCTTTCAATAAGATGAAGAGTGAACATCGCCCATGTTAAGTGCTGTTCCACTTTGCTTTCATCCCTTTCAAGAAAACAGTGGGTTTTTGGGTGCTTATAAACGTGATGATCGAGCTTAGAGCCTTCAGAAAACAAGCAGAAAATATAAAAAGGTGAAAAAAGGAGGAAACCAGAAAAGTAAAAGAGACTGAAAGTTAGTTTTCGCCCCTTTCACTTACATGCCACCCCTGTTTTTCTGCTCAGGCACGCTCTTCAGCTCTTTGTGCCAGCTGGTTTGTGCATTGCCCAGGGAATTGTGCGGTTTCCATGACAACATCTAGTTCTCAGGGTAGAGTCAGGCCAGGGGGAATTCAATAAATAATGTACGATCCATGACTATCACATGTTGTGTGCACACATACATGCCCACGACTCTACTTGTTGACCCTAGCTCATAGTGGTAGTGGTGGTGGGAGAAAGGGGTTATGTAATGCTGGCTCACTGGAACAAGCTGGACAGAGAAGTAGCCTGTATTAACAACAGATTGGATCTGTGCAGAAGGGTGGAGGCCCTGCGAGAAGTCTCTGTTTCTCTCTTTCTTTGTCCGTTTTAATGTCTGTTCCCCACCCTTGTCTTTTCTGTGTGTGCGTGCAGGCATGCAAACCAGAGACAGAGAAGGAGAGAGGACGTTGAGAGACAAACAGAGACAGTGTGAGGCTGGTTCTGGCTCGGGTCTATTGGCGCTTTTACGCTTTGTTTTGTTGGGAAGAGCTCAACTGGAGTCACAAACAACCCCCCCTTCCTTTCACTCCTCATCAACAGAAATGCATACACTTAGACACGCATACACACATGCGCAGTTCAAACTGGGTCTTTTATTGAGCGCTGTCTTGCTCCGCTCTTCCACTCTCAGTGGATTCAGCTTTTATTCAGTAAGGAAACTGGAGCTTTCTGCTGTTCTCCGAGTTTCTTTGGTCCCAGTGGAGGAGTGTTACGACCCCGACATTCCTAATGGTTGTTCTCCACAGTAAAAGTTGGATTTCCTTTTTTCTGTAAAAGTGTTACTTTCCCAAACTTTTTTCCTTTCTACAAATCCCCATTCATCTGTCTTGTATGTTTTATTGTAGCTTTAAATTTATGTTTTGATTATATTATTTTTATCTATTATTAACGATGTCTCTTCTTGGGTAACCAAAGATGAAATCTTACGCCTCTTTTCTCCTCCCATGTATCACTTTAAAGGCTAGTTTCACCTAGAGGAAAACTGGGGACTTTAAATACTTAATTTAGGTCTATTTCTATTCATCTCCCTCTTCTTCCTCCCATGCAGCTTCCATCCCTTTTTTTGCATGTGAGCTAAAGGCACTGAGTCCTTACAGAAGAGGCTTCATTTGTGGGGATCCCAGCATCACTTATCCTTACCTGCACAGAGAAGCCATACCAGATGAATTACTCATCACAGGTGGCATCATCATCACCGGCCTCACTGTGAGCATTCATCATCTTCATCATTCCTGTCGTATCAGTCATCCCATTTTCATTCATTGTACAATGTGTAATCTTGTGATTCTCACATTGCATCTGAATCTAGATCGCTCTCGGGGAGTGTTATCGGGTGCGTTTCCACAGTGTCAGCTCGAAGGCCTTTGTGAGGAACTTATACGTTTCGTGCCTGTACAAGGAGCTGGGCTGCTTCCTGTTTGGATGTTGTGTCGGCCAATCACTGACCAACATGACCAAGCTCAGCGTGGGACGGCTTCGACCGCACTTCCTGTCAGTGTGCGGCATTACCTATGCATCACTCAACTGCACACCTGGGACCTACATTGAAACAGTGACTTGTCGCCAGCCTGACCACCAGTTAGAGGAGGAAGCCAGGTGTGTGTCTGCATTCATGAATTTGTGCTTTTAATGTCATATTGCAATTTGCAATTCTAAATACTTCTCCACTTTTTCAGGAAGTCCTTTTTCTCGGGCCATGCTTCTTTTGCAATGTACACAATGCTCTATTTAGCTGTGAGTATCTCTATTTATTTGTCTCTTTTTCCAAAAATGTTCTCTTCCTCTATCTCTCTTTCTCTCTCTCCCACACACCACACACTCATACTGGCAAAGAAAACTGACTGTCTCTCCAATTTCCAATTACCATCACTCTGCAAAATGCTGAGAGAGAATGAATGAAACAGGGACTCATCCCCAGTCCAGTTAGCATCAAAGAGCGAGAGAATAAGAGATGAGGGACTGGAGGGAGATATGGCACAAACAGAGACTGCTTTGTTCTGCTTTGAGAGGAGTGTGACCTCGTCTCGCTGTGCTGCTCTATTGTGCGAGTGTGTGTGTGTGTAAGCCCCTGCATTTGTATGTGTATAAGAAAGCCAATATTTGTGGATGCAAGTTCTCAGTTATGTGAATATGTGTACTCATTTTTAATGCAGACGTAAATGCTGCATTAGCAGAAACTCAAGCATTTTCACAGCTAACAAGCTCAGCATAAAGAAAATATAACACGGTTGTTCATGATTGATCTTAAGTGTTCCATAGTGTCCTATAGAACTTCACATATATTGCATATTATATGCAAAGAGAGCGTATGTAACTGTTAATCTTTGGGGGGAAGATTTGGACCCGGCTTAGATAAAGTGTGAGTCAACAAACTGTAAAGTTTTCAGCTTCTCTGCATTTTAGAGGAGGGTTTACCCACTTTATAACAGTGAAACAGATGCACAGGAATCACTTTCGCTGCTGTCGTTGCTATTATATAAAACAGTGTTTCACAGTACTGTGCTTTCAGTGACTAAAGCACAGAGGAGTGATTGTGACAGCTATTATTTCAGGAGCAAACATCTGGATCTTTAGCTGCCCGGCTTTGTTCTCTAACAATGTGACTAGTACCACTTAATTTTAAGCGGGAAATGATCATTTATAATTTAAAGAATCTCTTTTTTCAACTTAACAACTCACTGCCTAATTCATAAGTGGAACTGAGGGCACAGTTGTGCACATTCAGTCTTTTCTTTGTCCTGACTTTGTCTTTCACACTGACTTTCTACGATACCTTTTTTGGTGGGGGTGGGGGTGGTGATAATTTAATGTGATTGTCATGCATCTCTCTGAGCAAATGAACACTAGGGTGCCAAAAGTGGAAGCCAGCAGGTTAGATGACAATGAGAGCCGACTCACAACAGTGTCTCGTCACAATATCGGGTGTTTTATGATGTGAGTGGGGCATTGGCTGTGACACACCTGTGACAGTAGATCAGGAATAATTTCAGAATAAATCTTGCTGCTCGTGGGTCCATAAAACAATAGTTAACTATTAATTTACCATTAAACAATAACAAGATTGTATGCCTCCTGCTGTATCGAAAGCCATCGTGAAAGCTTTAACAGTGCGCTGGTGAAAAAGAGGAGAGATACAGATGGACGAAAAAGTCAAGTTAAAATGGACACAAACCAACACAGAAATACATAATTAGCTAGTTGGCACTGTTACCTAATAGTAAACCAGATGTTGCCTAAACATAACAGATAAACAGTTTAAATAGCTAGTTAATCTTATCAATAAAATTATTACTCATTGTTTAGCTAAAAAATATGGCTAACAGTTAAATTGTTCATCAACAGTTCAAACACAAATGCAAGCAAAATATTATAGATAAAATGTTGAGCTTGGTCACCAAGACTCATGAAATTAATGCACACAGTAGCAGTAGTTGATGAATGCTTACATTATAAATATATATTTATGAATATCTAAGTCTTTTGCCAAATTTCTGTCTACTCTTTTCTCTTTCCCCTCATACCCAAGTGGTTTGCATATGATATCTGGCTTTTCCTAAGCCTGGTTTTCCTTCCTAAAAAGGTTTTTTTTCCTTCCCACTGTCGCCAAGTGCTTTTTCACAGGGGAGTGTGACTGTTGGGATTTCTTTCTAATATTGCAGGGTCTTTACCTGTTGATATAAAGCACTTTGAGGTATTGTGAACTGGAGCTATATAAATAAAACTGAATTAAATTGAACTAACTATCCATAACTGATAAATACAGAAGTCCAGAAACAGGATGTCACAAACCTCTATTTTTAGGTGTTGAGTACTCTCAAAGATGCTTCAGATACTATAACCTCCTATAACCTTCATTGTTTTAATATGCGATGTTTAATAATTTGCAGTAGCAAAATTAAATATATTTGTTATTGCCACACCACTCAAATCAATAAAATCTCTCTCACACAAACAAATCTTAGAGATAACTTTTTTGCCCTCCCCACTGTAATGCGTGGCTTTAGCCATAATTATCTCTTCACTTGTAAATGTCTTATATCTGTAATGTATTGCTCAGCGCATTAAATATGACTGTTTCTGTTTCTGTAATATAGTTCTACCTGCAGGCACGGCTGACATGGCGTGGAGCTCGGCTGCTGAGACCCGTGCTGCAGTTTTTCTTGGTTATGCTGGCAATCTACACAGGCCTGACCCGTATCTCAGACTACAGGCACCACCCGTCTGATGTACTAACAGGCTACATACAGGGAGCTCTCACTGCCTACTGGGTGGTCAGTATACCTTGCCTGCTTGTCTTTGTGCATCAGTGCGTATCCACATGTCAAAGTCTGCTTAATCCTCAAGTTGGGCATGTGTTTATGTTTCTCCCAGGCCTTCCACATCTCGGCTATGTTTAAAAGCTCCAGTTCAGATCTCTCTCCGACTGAGACCCCTGACAGCCCCTTGTCACCCCACCACACTGTTTGCTAAACCTCATTCCCACTTACCACTGCATCTGCCTGCTTCCACCTGCTGCCTGAAGACTGATTTGGACAGACAAGAGATGTGAAGAATGCCAGACCATTTCCCGTGAAATCAAACTACATACCTCAGTATTTTGACAGAGTGAGGGGGGGGGAGAGAAACGCAGACCTTATGAAATACCGTCAAAGAGAAAGTACTGCATGAACTAAGAGACAGGAAGAGGGATGGAGTCTAAAACTATGCAAGTCCCTCTGTTTTTGTTGTGTGTCAAGTAAGCAGTCAACATTCTGTCCTTGAAACTGATATTGGCTTCACATGTAACACTTACCTGTTAGATGAGACTACAAACAAGACTCAACGCAGAAGAACCACTATCACTCCACATATCACTTGTAAATATATACTTCTTTTTTTTACAATTCAAAAACTGTAAAAGCACTTTTTGATCTCCATGACAGTGTTAATAATTAGCACTCTGCAATGACTTAGTATGTAGCATGTAAAATATTTTATACAAAACTTAATTATGTTGTGTAGCTTGTTTGTGCAACCCACTGAATGTCATTGAAGGAAAGCACAAATAGGACAAAAGCAACTCATTTGTAAGGTTTGCATCAGGTGATTTCATAGGATGCATCCGTCGATCTCTGTGTTATGTAAGTGAGAGGACCCCTACAAACTGTTTTAACTAGATCTGTATTTATGGAAGAGGATGGATGCCACTAGTTCTCAGACTTTTATAAAGTTATGTATGCTTGTAAATAACTTACCAGTCCATGGGCGCACAGATCATTAAAAATAAAAGTGATTGGTTTTTTTTTTAGTTATTTCATTTTCATTTTCATGTATGTAATTAAATGCTTTGACCGCTTGGGGGCACTACTGCGAGCGTGTGAAACAGCTTTCACGTGTTTACATAAGCAGACAAAGAGCACGTCATTACTCATTTAGACTAAAGCATCTCTATCCACCTGAGAATTGTAAGTCCAATATTCTTTCTCTTTTAGCTTTGGTTTGGTCTCCCCAGACTCCACGGGGAAGATTCAAATATTTCAGAAAGTCACTAACTTTGTCTTCCTGCTGTTTGGTGCTGGCCAGGTGGCACAGGGTAGCTTTATCAAAGCTTGCCTAAAACAGCAGCCTGCTGAGACTGAAACAAGATTAAAGAGAGCCCGGATCAAAACAGTAGAGTTATTAGCTGTTAAAATCAAAACAATGAGCCAAAGATGTTCAATTAGCACTGTGCAAATGAGCTGGAAAGTAGGCGATAATTCTCTGCTGTTTTGTCATAACAAGCAACACCTTACATCACACGGTGTCATTTGATCTGTTTCAAGCTAATCCAGAAATATTGATTGGTGGAGCTTTAAGCAGATAGCACAACAAAGCAAACATCATCATTTACATTTATTATGTGGACTGCTTTTTGTCAATGTGTTTTTGTGGTGAACCAAATTGGGGCCCGTACAACTGCAGTTCATTTAGTATTGAATTCATTTTATCACACTTCGCTTCTTATACTTGTTATCTGTGGGAGAATCCAAAAGTTTATTTAGGGAAAAGTAAATGTGTTATCAACGTTTCTTTAAAATATCAAAATTAAAAGCTATCACTAGTCCCTGACTGAATTACATTACACTATTATTAATGCATAGATGTGTCCAAAGCATTTAGATTTTGTAGCTGGATTGACTTTGAGCTCATTTTCATTACTGTCTATTTTGGGAAAATCTCTCTTATCATTCGAATTTGATGTTTTGTATGTACGTAGATGTAAAATCGATGCATTAAGGTTCAATATTTCCCTTTGATGTGGCTGTACAAAATAACAAATTAACTTAAAACACCACAGGCAGTCACCTTAGACTACATTGCTTCTTACACAACATTTCTCACTCTCCTCACATCATATACCAAGCACACCCTCCCAACTTGTTGGTCTATTAAAGCTGCAGAATTTTCCATCTCCCCCTCTGATATGTCAATGCGGCGGCGGCACTGAATTGCTTCCTGCTGTGTCGACCTCTCCACTACCTCAGCATTCACCTGTAGACTCCAGGGGGGGTGTTTACTCATCATTCCCCAATTCCTATACGTACCATATCTGCTGGGAGAGATGAGCTCAGAGCCTAGACTACAATCTCTAACTATGTTCTGCTGGTGTAATAAGTCAGTGGTCTGATTGAGCTGCAAATTTTTTCCAAATCTTCCTGGCTGCTGTACTAGCCGGCATCAACTCGTCTGCAAGTTGACATGTTTACATTTAGACATGCACGAACAGAAACACAAACAGGAACCTTTGTTTTTTTCACGTTTACTTGAACTTCAATAGCAATACAAGACAATCAGAACACTTGAGGCGATATGTACAAGGATCTCGGGAGGAGTTGCAGAAAAGTTCTGAGGTTTTACATGATCTCTGGCTCTGCAGTCAAAAGTTCCATCACCAACAGTCAGTGGCAGGTCGGGGTGCAGAGGTTTTGGTCTTGATGTGAAATAGGATTGGTCAAGAGTTCAAAATCAATAGGAGGGGATGTGTTTAAGAGGCCCTCCAGTTGGTATAGATAAAATGCTTCACTGTGATACATTAATTATACAAGAATGATGTATATACACACACCCTTTCTCTCGCTTCCTCTCTCAGACACACACGCGCACACACGCAAACACTCCCTTGCGCACACCCGTGCTCATCAAGCTACGCGCACACTCGTACGTCACGCACACTTCAGCACTTCCTCCTACAGTATGTAGCCTTGTAAAGCCACTATAAAGTCATGCACATGTTCTTTGAAAAGATTTTTTGGCAACACACAAGTGCTTCTTTGACACACTGCTTGCTTGCTACAGGGAGGGGCAACACCCAGCCGATGAAGCAATAGAAACTTAGACGACAGGCCAATAAGGATAAGCACCGATGAGACGGAAAGACACAGCAGGGTTTGGGGAGAGAGAGAAGAGAGAGGGGAATAGGAGGAAGAGTTATCAATGGATCACAGTCATACAAAAGTAACAAAAACATGGAAAGGGGGGAAGTCTCGTGGTGATCGGGAGATAGAAGCAGGGAGGAGCCATCGCTTTCATAGGCATCACTGTTAATCATCCATCATCATTAACCTCTTTATTAACATAATCATAATCATTTCCATCAGTTTGATCGTCATTAGTGTTGTTATTATCACCATCTTCCTCCTCCTCCCTGGTTTCTATACCCCAATCACCACCGCCCTAGTCACAGGCTCGTCACCCGCTGCATCTGTCCATCATCTCCTTCAGAGGAGGGCTCTGGCGTGTACCCTGCCTCTCCATTGGATGCCATCGGTGGTGGCTGGTAGAAGGTCTGGAGGTGATTAGGCCGAGGGCCCAGCGGGGGTCGCCCGAGGCTGTATGGCAGCTCCAGAGATGGCCGCTGAGGCTGACCTGTGGGGCTGATTTCTTCTGGACCTTCAGGGCTGCTGTCTGGGTACGAGAGGGTCGGGGGGGAGGTGCGGGTGTAGAAGCGAGGAGGGGAGCTGCTCCGGCTGTACACCTGCGGGGAATGGCGGGAGTAGAGGTTGTTGGGAGGGGAGTTACTTTCGCGTGGAGCGAATATATTTGTTGGCGGAGAGCTCCGGGGGAAGATACTAAGCGGCGGTGAGCGGCGGTCTCCAGGGTAGAGAGGGGAGGGATTTGAATCTCGGGCGTAGATAGGTGAAGAGTCAGCATCAAGGTCAAGATCTGGGGTCAAAGGCAGAGAGAAGCTGTCAGAATCTTCTCGCTCACCATACCGAAGAGACCCTCTGTCTTTCCCTCTTTTCCTCCCATCTGGACCTCCATCTTTGCTCTCAAACAGGAAGGATTCCTCCCTGTCTGCATCCATCCCTCCCCTCCACACATCAAGCACTCTGTCTTTCTGTTTCTCGTTTTCTCGTTCGATCCCTGCTCGCCAACCATCTCTGTCCTTTAAAAATAGGGATTCGTCTTTCTCTCTCTCTATTCCACCTCTCCATCCATCCATCCCAAAATCTTTCTTTTGAGTTATAAAAGTCTCTTCGCGCTCTGTCTCTGCTCCTCGCCACACCTCCATCCTTCCGTCTCTCCTCTCCAGCATATGAGACTCCTCCCTCCCTCTGTCAATACCGCTTCTCCATTTGTCCATCTCTCCATCTCTCTTCTGAGAGGTAAAAGATTCATCTCTCCCCACCTCTCCTCCACTCCTCCATTCATCCATCATTCCATCTCTTTTTAATAGAAACGTCTCATCCTTCTCTCTGTCCTGGCCGCCTCTCCATGTTTCTACACCTGCCTCTCTCTGTTTCATCAGCAGTGGCTCCTCCAGGGCCTTGTACAGGGGCTCTGAGTCCTGTGGTGGAGGTGGAGGAGGAGGTGGGAGGGGCCTGTCCCGATAACGATCCCGGTCTCGCTCTCTGTCTTTCTCCCTGTCTCTGTCCGTCCCTCCACTTGACTCTGCCGTGCTGCGATGGCGGGACAGAGTACCAGGCGTGCGGCTGAGAGTGGAATAAGGTCGAGCTTGAACATCGGGGGGACGCGCTTGCTGTCTTTCCTGAAGCCCGCGGCGTCCCAGAGTACCTTGCAGCTGCGAGCGGTCCCCATCTTTAAGCAGCTCACGGGACTCAGAATCCCCAGAAATGCGTGCGTGTGACCAGCCGTCTTGTAAGCGCGGCGTGGTGGTATGATCTTGTCCACGTGTTGTGGAATGTGTCTCAGTGTCTTGTGTGAGGTGCCTTGTTTGTGACCAGCCCTCTTGTGCATTATGGCGGGTGCTTGGCTGCAATGAAGCAGCCCATCCCTCTTGTGGCGGCTGTGCGTGTCGAGTTAAAGTGGCAGTGTGAGTGAGAGCCGGCCTGTCATGGTGGTGCGGCCTCGCCAAGCTACCGTAGCGCTCAGGAGGAACAGGCATGGGAACTGAAGGCCTCAGGTTGCTCTGTACCAGCTCTGAAATGATCATCTTCTCCAGTGCTGCTGCATCAGAAAGATTACGACGCATCCCAGCACCACCGCTCAGATCTGATCCCCCGTGCGGTGTCAGGAGTCCTGGGGAGATGTCGTCCCCTCCCATACCAACTCCTCCTTCCCTCAGAAGGTCAGTGCTGCCCACTACTCCAGCTCGGGACCCAGGAGTCGTCCCTAAACCGTGCAGGGTGAAGGTGTTGGGGGTGTAGCCTCCATTGAGACACACACTGTCCAACCCACAAGACTCCTGGCTTTGTGAAACGCCACCCTCTGTTAGGAGAAAAAAGAAAATGCCAGTTACAAAAAGCCAAGGAACCCATAAAGATTTAAGCATTAAATATATATGAATGACCAAATGAATGAATGAACAGAGTTTGGTGTTCCTGCTGAGGGTGTTTTGGATATTAATATTTCTGAATGAAATGTTTGGTTATGTAGCCACATGGAGAAATGTGCATTATGTCTTTATGGTCTGTGCATTGTGACTGTGTGCAAACATTGCACAGATAGTCTATGAATTGAAGCACAGTGCACAAGGGAGTGGCGCTCAATGATTCAAGTGAGCACAAGAGGGAAGAGCTCATACTCTGCTTGTTTCTGAAGGTTCCTACTGGTCCATGTTAAGACAGAAAGACAGAGAGGGAAAGTATCAAAAAAGAAACAATTATTTCAAGTCGAACAACTAAAAGCAGAATAAAACAAACTCAAACAAATCCAAGCATCCATACTGTACAAAAAACAGACAACACTGTACTGTGCAAAAGCTTTAGGCTATTAAAAGCTTAACAAACAAAATTTCTGTTGCTTTATAAATGGCTACTGTATATAATAGTGGTCTAACAGTCACTCAGTATTCAGCATAGCCTAGAGTTTTGCAGGGTTTTGTGCATATACATAAATAAGAAAACGGTAAAAGATAATAATAAGAAGAGGAAAAGAATAGCCAGAGAAGCAGGGAGTATAGACAACAGTATTAGGATGTACCTGTGGAGGTAAAGGGTTGATTATATCCCTGGGCCAGCACTGTGTCATATGGAGAGGCTCCAGCATGAGTCTGCAGCACTTGGTTAGTAAGAAAATGGTTCCCCAAAGCAGCTGATGATAAAGAGAGAGAAACTAAATACCATATTCTTTGTCTGCAGAGCCAACATATCTGAGCTATAAACCAAACGACACACTCTACCTCGGTTAAGAGTAGGAGTATTATTAACATCCGCTGCTATAAAAGACGACTCGGTCTGCCTGCGAACGGTGTCGTTCCACATCCTTCTGATACGACTCTGAAACAGACATATCACAGAAGTTCAAACCTGACTCAGACACAAAGAAGGAGACTAAGCCACGGAGAGGCACAGGGTACTTTAGCATACCTGTCTGTTAGCCGTGGCCCTGCGACTCTGGCTGCTGGTGTAGCGGCTGTTGGATCTAAGTGCGGCACCCTTAACTGAGTCTGGAGAGCTGGACGAGGAAGTTGCGCAGCACTGCGAAAGACGCAGGCAACGGCCATAATCCTTCTGACCCTAAAACATTATTTAGTCATGTAGACGACGGCTTTCTTCAAATATAATAACGTTACTGACAGACACCTGCAGTTATTTAATGATTCTTGCTCACTGACACTGACCTTCCTGGCGAGGCTGCAGTGCAGTATGCTGATAAGAAGAGCCTGGGCAGTGTTGAGGGACGAGAAGAGGTAAGCCAGGAGGAGAGATGGAGCAGATAGGAACATGAGGCCTGAAGACCAAGTGACACTCTGCAGGAAGAGCAGTGTCAGGGAGCCAACTGCCCATGCCCTGCAGACACCAAAGCAAGACATATTTGACTTTTTTGATGAGCAATTTAAAAAATATGTTTTCACTTGCCTCGCATTGAAAACGAATAGAATTCAACTGTGCCTCTATTTGACAGGGCAGCTAAATTATTAACACAAAGAGGGGCAAGGAGCATGTAACAGCGCTGAGGTTTGTAAAGCCAAATCTACCTGACAGCCCCCATCAGCAACAGGAACTGTGAAAGAAAGCTGTGACAGATGTGGGCTGCACTACCTTGAACATGCTCGACATTACTCACATACACACTCGCTGACTTTTTCTCTTTTGTTGAATGAATGCTTTTTCTTCCCTCTATTTGTCATTTTTACAGCAATGCTAAGGTCTGACCTTTACTCACTCAAAAGGACGCAGAGTCTACATAGGTCATGCTGCTATTCAAGACTGCTGCAGCGCATTTAATTCGGGTTTTTAAAAAGCATAGAGATGCTGCACTTCTTCTTTCAGTTCTCTTACTTTTATTAAATGATATTAATGAAATTTCATTCAACATTAATAATAACAAATGCACTCGAAAGATGTTTAATAAAACAGACTCACAATTTCTTTTTATCTGTCTTGCCTCATTCGCCAATCATCAATTCATGCTTTGCACAATGACACATAATAATTCACCGCTGAACGGCACGAGACTCTTGCTAACCTCAGGTTGTCATGGCGACTGGAGTCTGGCTTCAAAGCAGCGGTGCTGTGCATCTTATGTAAGGTCATCACCAACACAATGAGGTTTAACTGATGACAAAAAAGGAAGATCAAACACAGTCAAATATATGCTCATTAAAAAAAATGACCGATCATGATGCTATGACGCAGTCAAACGGGAATCGGTTGGCATTTCTAACACGAGATGAAATCTCACCGTAATGATGACAGCAACAGGTCCAAGAAAACTCCAGATAAAGTAATTGTCTGTGCGCAGCCAGCATCTGCAAATATATACAAACGAAACAACAAATTACAGGAAAATAAGAATATTCAGGAAAACAAATTAATAAACAGGAGGTGACACAACAATACTGAGTAACTGTCCCCATGCAAGCTTCCAAGAATGTGGAGTCGAAGCCACACACAGCAAACACACCCACAGACCAGTCATCTTACGCAGTTTTCGAGCCGTAGCCTCTAAAGTCGATGGCTGCGGACACGGCCACCACCAGCCCAGGAACAGAGTATCCACACAGGTAGAAATACTTCCTCCTGGAGTTCCGGCCCTCGAACACCTCCCGCTGCAGCAGGTACAGTTCCACTCCCTCCAGACACAACCAGCAAAACACAGAGAGCAGCGAAAAGTGCAGCAGGCCAGCGGTGATGGAGCACAGAACCTGAAAAATCAGGGGCCAGCCAAAAAGTGATTTATTACTATTGTGTTATTATTGCAAGGTTTTTAAAATTTTATGTAGATCAACATGTACTTCTGTAAAAAGCTATTGTTTTCTACTCCAATATTATCATAAAAAGAAATAAGACACTAACAGTGTACTGAGTCTTGTTGGCACCAACAAGGAAAAGAACTTCGGTGATGAGCAGGTTAGCCCACAGGTTACAGTGAATGGTGCTGTGGTCTGTATGCCAGGGCGCCCCCTGGCAGCACAGTGTGGTAAGGCAGGTCGCCAAGCACACCAATGCTACAGAGATGCCAACCCAGGAAACCACATAGACAAGAAGCTCTTCCACATCAGCTCCAAACTGACAAAGAAAAGCAGACATGAAAGAAAGTGTAAGATATTCATGTTATCTTGATGCCCATTTGTTTGTGGGCATATCACGTGCTGAAAACTGCTGTGTTTATATCTGTGTTCCACATAACGTTTATTTAAAGGAATGTAATCATACCAAACAGAGCAAACACCTTACTGAGAACACAAAATTTCATTTCATGGCAGAAAAAATATTCTGCTAGAATAGAATAGAATTGAATAATCCTTTAATTGTCCCACAGGGGGAAATTCGGTTGCTACATGTATCACTCTCTCTTTTACAGCCACAAATCTGAATTATCACCCACTTTGCACTTGATTTTTAAACAACATTTTAGAGAGAACAGCAGGGGTGAACTCCAACTGTGCAACCACAAATGGGCACTGTGGTAGGCGGGGGGCGGCTCGAGAAGATCTTGGTGGGTGAGGATGGAACTAGATTTTTTTATTCAACTTTAAAGTCTGCGAGCTGTTCATCTTAAACTATGGTGTTAATAATATGTAAAATCTGACTTTTAAGATCTTAGTCTGACCACACAAGCAAATGCATGTAAAATTACAAGAAAAAAATGGGACAGTGGTATGTCCATACCGGCTTAATACTTGCCAAATTAAACATACCGAAGATACATTCTGTGCTCAAACGGTGCAAATGCACAATGGCAATATGGCGAACAGTAGCTTCCATGAATTAAATGCTGCTATGTGTCAGCGTGTGTTACTTACAGCAGGTTGCTGGTATGTCATGAGGACAGCATAGCTGGACAGATGGTTGCAGGCGCAAGTAGTGTGTGTGTTGTTTGTGTGCAACAGGCGGCAGCCCTGCGTAGACCACCTGCCATTCCCAGAAACCCCTGATGCGTTCCAAAAAGAGCAATTGGGACCAAAGTGGTTCTCCAGCTGAGGAAACAAAGGCATCAATAAACAGTATGTTCTACACAACAATTATGCAAAGTGTTACAAATTTGTTCATTTCAATGTGACTTTTACGCTGAACAGAGTTAAGAGACCTGCAGGTGCCTAAGAGTGAAGATCACTGGCTCGGTGAGATACACTCTGCTGGATCCTCTGTGCACAGAGGCAGAGATGACATGAGAGTTCACCACCAGGCTCTTATGCCTGACCTCTGAGCTCTGGCCCAGCCCCAGTCCAAGCCGCAGGGTCGAGTTCTGAGTGGTCAGGAAGGACCCCAGGTTCTTATAGAGGGAAAGGACTAATTTCACCTGGCCTGGAGAGAAAACCACAGAAAATAGCATGAAATAATTGATCTGGAATAATGATATGGCTGATATCTTATTATCTGACGAAAAGCCAGTATTACTTCTCCGAACAATCAGTCTTAGCCATGCTTTAATAACTATAATTTTAAGAGAAATTTGTCTGTAATAAATGTCTTTATCACAACTACTGCCTTGAAAACAAGATTGTTATTTCCTTCTGCGGTACTCTTATATTTGGTGCTATGGCACTGTTATGGGAGTGCAGCACCAAGTCCCTCTGTATAGAACAGGGCAGGCACTGCTAACACAGCAAAGAGGTTTATAGGTGTGCAGCAGCTATAGGCAGCCTAAAGATTCAGTAAACAAGTATCAGCTTAGCCATTAGCTCATGTGGCTTGGCACTGAGATCAGCTGATCTGCCTGATTGCAGCAGGGCTTGAGGATGTGCCCTGCCTGAGCTAACACTGCTCAATTTTTCCTGTGTGCCACATACCGTTGTTGCTGTACTGTTGCAGGGCCAGTGCTGATATCTGTAGGATGCTGTCGCTGTCATAAGTGTCAGGGAACTTCAAGTCCTGTATGTCCGCCTCTGTATTTAACACGTACACCTCCAGATCTGTGCATATACAGGACCAGAGGTACACACAAGTCTGGATGAGCTGCTAGTTTGAGGAGAATATGACAAGAAAAAGGACTAAGGGAGAAAAAGTCAACGTACCAACATTTGGTGCCCTGTCACTGAAACGTGCTTCATAAAGGTTATTAGCCAAGAGAAACGCTCCTTTTTCTACTGCATCTAATAGCAGTGACGCAGAACGTGACTGGTCAGCATTGCTCATATCAGCCCAGGACACGAGAGCTTCAGGACCGAGCAAGTTGTCAACTGTCTGAACAACAGCCTGAAAAACAAAGTGGGAGAGATGGTTACATCTATCTATCTATCTATCTATCTATCTATCTATCTATCTATCTATCTATCTATCTATCTATCTATCTATCTATCTATCTATCTTACCTGCACGTATGCTTTGCATGTGCGTTCTCTCTTCTGCAGCTAAAAAAAAGGCGAAAAACATCTGTTAGATATCTTTTAGAATCGTCATCGTTGACATTTCTGTTCATTTCCAGGAAAGGTCAAGCACACATCCACACAAACAACAGCAACAATTTACCTTGTTGTAATTGCGTGCTGCTGACTCTTTATTGGCTGGTCTCAAGGCCTGGAGCTGAGAGTCCAGTATCTCAAGCAGCTGTTCAATTAGCTTGACGGACATGCTGACATCACCGGCATAGATCCGCCCCCGGGTCAGGTTGACCAACTCCCCGGCGATGTTGGCTGCATTCTCTCCACTCTTAATCTGGAGTGAGGCGGGGGTGTTTATAATGTCAAATATTTTGACATTTAAGAGAGAGCTGCTTGCTGACTAGCTTTAGGGCATTTGCACAGCATGCGTGTGCATTTGGGTTGTGTGTGTGTGTGTGTGTGGCTAACCTTCTGTGCAATTTGGCTGACCCAGGGAGAGGTGCAGTTGGAAAGGTCAGGGCCTCTGGAGTTCCAGCCCACTGGAGACGACATGCATTGATAGGAGGCTATACCTGCAGAGACGGAAAAGGTGACGCAGAAAGTCAGAAAGGAAAAGGACAGCTTGTATTTTATAACACCAGAGCATAGACTAGATATAAGACAGATCTGTGTCTGAAGTGAAGTCATCGGGGAAGTCCGTAAAACTTGGCATTCTTTTGTACTGACAGAAGGGGGCCTTTAGTTGATTCTATAAAAGTCTAAGAGAAAAATCTGCTTCTAACTTGATTTATGATCTTAGAAAAGATATTCTGGATGAGTTTATGGTTTCAATTTCTAATTTCACACGTTATTTTAGACAACACAGTACTCATTTTACAAACAGTGGTCCAATTTAGAGTAAAATATTTGTCAAGGGTATGCTTTAAGATTGCTACTACAAGTTTTTTTCCCACTTCAAAAAAGGCCATTAAATGGTGATTATGCAAGCAAGTACAGTTGGCCCACATAGTGCTAAGGCAATAATCCAGCAAATATGCCTACACTGTGTGAGGCTATGTGAGGATGCCTGTCCCATTTATTCCCCAAGTGGGAGCACTTACACAGTTTTGTCTTTTGAGATCCCCATGATATCCCATGTGGGGCCCATGGCAGTTTTGCTTTTTTTGGGGTACCCATGAGGGTTTGCTGTGAGCAAACAAAAGTGGGCATGCCCACAGAAAACCCCTTTTGGCCACATGTTCACCCACACCTGCTAACAGTGAGCTTGGATATTATTTATAATAAGGAAACACTGCAGGTACATGTGACTATGAAAGATGAAACCATCGAAATATGAGGCTGAGTAAAGGTGACTGATCTAAAACCTCAGTATTATGTATATAGTAATATATAGAACTCTAGAAGTGAACGTTATAAAGCCATATTCAATTTCCTAAAACAGACTAACTTGTTTTGATAAGGTTTAGGTTTTCCTTTATGTTTGTTTGTTTGCTTGTTTGCAGGCTTGTTTAAGCAAGTGGCTCCATAGTGTAGTGGTTTACACATTTGTCTAACGAGTAGAAGATCCCCAGTTCCCCTTGAAAAAATACAAATCTGTTGGGTGTTGTGTTAGGTATAGTATCAGCTGGAAAAACTGCTGAATCAAATAAGTGGCACTACCTGCTGTGGCAGCCCCTATCAAATATCGCAGCAGCTGCTTTTTTTTTTTTTTAGAGACATTTTGCTCAAAACTTCATAGCAGCTGGTGGTGGTAATGTGCCATAAGGCAGATGTGGGCCTCACAGGGCATGCTGCAAGCCTACAGTGAACCCCACTGTCACGGTCCCACCGTGACTCCACATGGACATGTTTGCTTGTAAGTCTGTGCATTTTCCTGTTATTTCTGGTCAACTGATAAGCAAAAGTATAATTTATGCATGAGTAAATTTCCTTTTAAACTAAATGATTGAAAACATTTTATCACAGCTCTGGTGATGTTTCTTTATAGCAAGTCCAACATTTCTTTACCCGATGCCAATTTTTTTACATGTTGGAAAATGCCTGGAGAAGCATCCAGCATCCTCAGTTTCTCAGTAAGAGTCACCCCTCCCTTGTCCATTTCAAAATACCTACATAGGGACAGCCAAAAATGCTTGGCTCGAGTCTTCAAAACAAGAGTCAGTAAACCAGTGGTTGACATCGAAATGGCCAAAATGTCTCACACATCATCTTTTACCTGATTATGTGTCTATTTTTCACTTTTCTATGCAGATAATTCCAATTGTATGCTTTATTTTGATAAAATATTAATTTATAAAGGTATGTTTAAGACTTTAGGAAATCACTGCCTTCTTGTTACACTGTATGCATTTAGTTTTGCTGATAGCTTTCTCAGTTTGTCACTAACTTTGCCTGTGCTTTTGGTTCTGGGCAGGTATTGCACAATAGGGTTCATTTTTTGCTGAAAACAGCTACTGCTGGAAACGAGGCCAATGAGAACGAACCCTGCAGTTAATAACATAATAACAGAACTGCTGTATGAACTAAAAGAAGTTGCAAAGCTCTCCACAGCAGAAGTCAGCTGATTATTCACTATGAATTGAGTTTGAAGCCTTTAACCGATCTGCTTAATTGCTGCACACATTTTGTTTACAAGACATTTAATGAAAACCAGGACTAGACCTTGTTCTGCAAATTAGGTTTAAGTATGAAACAACAGTCACACCTGTTTCCAGTTATAACCACCGTTTAAGATAAGACTCAGTCATCACTGCTGTGCCAAACCCATGTCCAAGGCATTCAACATGATTATGAAGAGGCAAAATGCACCCCAGGCATCTCTACATAATCTCCATAAGAGTTCTCCTCAGAGGGAGGCAGGGCTGAGGAAGACAGCTGCACAGCGAGAAGAAGAGTCGCTGAACCCAGCTTCTCTACACACTGTAACCTCTCAGACTCATCTGAGGCAAGTTCAAAGAGAGGACATCCGACTACATTTCAAAGGGAAACAGGATACACACACACACACACACACACAAATGATACTACACACACATGAAACAAACATGTTGGCAAGCTCACATCTGCACACACACACACAAACAACATATGAAACACACACACTGGCATGCCCACATCTCCCACACCTACCCAAAGACCCCTTAGGGCAGGGCCTTTCCACGGTCTCCCCCTTTAGGGTAGGGGGCCACTGCACCCCTCGTGCCACTCTACCCTCACATCCTCCCACCTGACCCAGTCCCCCGGGGGCCAAGGGGACACGCAGAGGAGGGCGTGGGGTCAGAGGGACCATGGCTGTGATCGGCCGCTGGTCAGAAGGCCCTCTGTTGATGACACCTATAGGATGGGAAGCTGACGGCCGCACTGGAGTCAGAGCAACTGTAGCTGTGTATGACCGGACAGTCGTCATCAGAGAGGACAAGGGACCTGGAGGGTCAAAAAGCACTGTTAATTCTCTACATTTATCACATTGGTCACATATATCCAGCTGCACAACTACGATCATTCAACCAACCTTTAGTAGGTGGTGGTGGTGTGAACTGTAGAGGGTATCTCAGTACATAGTAGTTATTCCACACATACAGCTGGTTGTCTCTGGGGTTGTAATCTATGGAGGAGATGTACTGGTAAGGGTTTGGGAATGGTATCTGAACGGGAAGCTCCTGCCCACGACTGGTATCGTAGGCATAAACCACCATGTTGCTGCTGGCGCGGCCATCTGCCTGCCCCTCATCATCCTGGAAGACAGAGCGCACGGCGTAGAGCACGCCGCAGGCCATGAAGGCGTTGCTAGCTCCACGTTTGTCAAAGCCAGTTGCCCAGGTACCCTCAAAGCGCAGAGTGTAGGGGTTCACCTGCAAACAGGAAATACATGAAATGATGACAAAATGAAAACCGCCGCTTTTCTTTCTTCATCCTTTCCAAAATACAATCATCGATCTGTTTTTCCTTCCTCCTACCTGGCTGACCACGATGCGTCCATTATTGGCTTCAGTAGAGTAAATAACCCAAAGGCCGTTCTCATCCACTGCCAGATCGATGTCCGACTTCCCTCCCCAGCGGTAAGGCGAGGTATCGTGGTAGTTAGCATTGACCACCACTGCCTCCCCGCTCTTGATACGGGTGCGTAGGTCATATTTCACAAGGTTGCGTGTTCGCTCCTTGTTGTAAAATACAGCACCGTCATACACCACAAAGCCTGTACCATCCACACGGCTAGGCAACCTAGGATATAGAATTTTACGAAATGTGTGAAAATATGTAGTTTGTGACTTTGTCTTTTTGCTTTTACAGGAGAACAACAGAAAGGATCCTGAGGCAAAACATCAAAAATTGGCGTGTTGTGTGTTGACTCACAAAGCTCAGCTCAGACTCATTAAAACCGCCCAGAACATCACGAGCACCGACTAAACATCAGTGATATCAGCAAGATATCTCCACAGAGTCCAAAAGATACTAAAATTAACTATCAACCTCAGCCACACTCTCCACACAGTCTTTTTACTTAATTAGGCTTGCTTCATTCATTTGTATTTTGTACGTTCTTTTGTAAGTAGCATAAAAGGAGACATTTTGTTATACAATCTTGTGTTGCATAAGGAGAATTAAATCATCTTGAATTTTGATTCTTTAGTGGCCTAATTAGGATTTTATTTTGGTGACACTTGCAGATATTGTGGTAGCCTTAAGAGCATTTATATAATACATTTTAATAATCCCAGACCTGTTTATTCATCACTGAGAGCAAGCTTCTCAGAAACTGCATGCATAGATTTTACCTTCATTTGAAGGCGCAGTGATGGTAAACTCTACCACTAACTGTGCAAACTACTACACAAAGGGCTAACAAATGAGTGGTAGAAGACATATTC
>VOQK01015911.1:3398-22814 GCA_015052645.1 Benitochromis conjunctus
TAAAACTGAATTCCACGTGAAATATTTTATTTTCAATGTGTAACTATTAAATAATAACAATGGTTAAGTGTTTCAATTCAGTTTTAAATGCCTTAAGAATTCAATATAAATCTGCAGCTGTTATTAATAATGTTATTATTACTATTATTAATTTACGTATTTATTTATTTGTCCAGGTAAAAGGCTCATTGAGATTCAAATGTCTTTTCAAGTGAAACCTGGCCAAGAGGTAGCAGAGGCTGTAACACATAACAATATAACAAGAAATAAATACAACTGGCATTCAGTGTAGTGAACACAAATATGCAAATCACATGCAATACCAGATCATTATAACTGTGGAACAGATGTGCAGTAATGAATAAGAAATTAGTGATCTTACTGGAGTAATGTGGAGCATGTGACTTTTTTCATGTGTGCATCAGTGGATGTAGTGGGTGCCAGGCCGCCTATCCCTTTAAATGTCAAACCTTAGAAGCAGCAAAGAAAGAACATTATTCATCATGTTGACTCTTCTATTTATGAAAAGCAGTACAGAAAGCCTACGTTAATTATGTCAGAGCCATTGTCCTCTGTGGGAATATCCTTGTTTGCACTCTGGGTAGAGCAGGGAAGATTACAAAGTGTATACACTTTGTCATCTTCAAGGCTCTGCATGAAGTGCCATCCTTTTTGTGGCCTGAGATACTGGCTGCTGGATTCCTTAAGTAACAAATTAGTGTTAGTAAATGTACACATACCAACGAGAAATAACTGTACTTTATAAAATGTCACTGTGTGAAAAACAGGCATTTACATGTGCTGTTTTGTACATGCAGTGCATATGCAAGTCCCCCCTTCCCTGCAAACTTATAATGGATTTTCTCAGCTGGACAGGTTACACATTACACAGTGAGGAATTAAGGTGAGGATGGTGGTGAGAGCTAGCATCCTCATCCTCAATCATCAAAGCAGACAGCACAACATTGATAAAACCCTGTTTAGTGTAGCACGGAAATGTGATGTACAGCACTACCCTTTAGTATATATTTAAAAAGAAAAAAAAGACAAATTTTCAGTTTGCCAGTTTTAGCGCAAGTCTTTGATTGCACACAGTAAGTCTTTGATCGAGTTTTGGAATATTGTGCTCCTGTCTAGGAGGAAGTTTGGATAACTCCAATGTCTACAAAAGGCCTGCATCCACATCCTGTCAGTCTGTTTCTTTAGCAATCAGAAGGCCATATCAGGCAATATCAGCACCCATGGATGAGGCTGAGCTGTTGTAGTAAGCTGTAGGAAGTTCTGCTACAGATTCCCTGACTGTATGCAGATGTATAGGCCTGTCCTAGAAGGGGGATTAGAACAGACTATGCACAGTTCTTGTTGGTAACTGTCTTTACTGGTTGGGTCCAGTAGAAAGATTATATAGCCATATGGAAAAGAGAGTTTTCAGAGGATTCTGAGCACATCCAGCTTAACCATTGGTGAAATGCCCTTACATTTGACTCTAGAAGACATTGGTAATCAGAGGAGCTCTTGGTGGACTGTTTGTGCTGACATGCTGTTTTTGGTTGCCCATTTGGCATTATGGCCAAACATCTCCACTTTGTTCTTGACTGTCCAGAAATCTCATGGTTTGTTCAGAGCGACTTTGCAAACATGAACCTCGCTAGAGTTATCAAAAATAACTGATACTCAGATACTGATCAATACTGAAAATTACAATTGGGTTAGACACTCATTTGCGACAGTATTGATACAAACAGTGCCATATTCGCCTTCTCCAGCTGACAGACAACTTTTCACGGCATCGCTGGAAACATGCACGCACACAGGCCCTCCCCTCACTAGCAGCTGAACACATTGCTTAGCTGCATAGCAAACTTAGCATAGCATTTTAAAGTCTGACAACACAGTGTTTGTGATGAATTTTGATGTCACTAATACTCACATTTAACATTAAAGCGTTAAAGCGGTAATAAACATTAACATGACCAGCAGATGCATTAACATTAGCCATTTACTATTAGCAGTTACCCACATTGGCCATATGCTAAGGAGCAGACATTAACATGGCTATTTAGATGATTTTGACCTAATCTTTATTAAAGATATATGTGCATTTATAAATCTTAATTTTGTCATTTTTCTGTCATTCTGTCATTTTCCAATCTGCGATATTGAAATCCTTGTATTGTGACAAACTTAGCTGTAGTAGTAGTAATGGCAGACTTAGTTTTTACTGTATAGAGTCCTGTGAAAACCTTTTCACTTGACCATATTTTCATGCACAGTTTGTTTTCATAAAAAATGTTAAATGTAAATAGCCAAACATAGATAGGTCAATGTAGAGATTAGACTGAGGCTTTTTTTTCTTTTTAATAAAAATGCTGACACATAATTTGCTACATTTATTAACAACTTTTACAGCCCAGTTTTTTGATGTTAAGCTAAATAAGTGTGCAGATGAACTCTTTGTTTTTAGAAGAGTACTCTTACAATCACAGCACTACACTAGCATGCCATTAATGGTGTAAAGTTGATCCAAATCAGTGAAACACAACCAAAGATATGTTCTTTGATCAAAGCAAATGTTGCCTATAATGCAAAGTATATGTATGATAATCTAATGTAATTTAAAAATACTATCATTATTAATTAAAAATTAATGGCTGTTGTGAAGAATTTTAAAATCTCGTTAGCATTTATAATTAATTGTATTATTTTAAGGAGATCAAGTTTGTTCTTGCTAATTGAATTGCACATGAATTGTGTGTGTGCGTTTTAGTGTTGGCTTTTAGAGCCCTAGCTGTATTTAAACGGCAAACATCCCTGCAGAGTACTCTTCAATTATTCATTCTGGAGTGGCTATGATCTGATGCCGAGATGATGCTCGCTCAGACTCCGTCTCTCTTCCACTCATGTTCTCTTGCGATCTCTTTCTCATGCACACACACGCATTACAGTTTAATGTAGCGATTTTCTGTGGAAATGTTCAGTTCACAATGTTCACAATCATAAATATCTATTGTAATTTTGAGCTCCTACGTTACAGGAAAATCATCTGAGTCATCCACTTCCCATTTCCCTCAGTTTATTGGTACACACTGTTACCGTACACTACACCATTAATTTGTGGGAGCTACTGTTATGTTGTGTATGCACTGTATGTTGTTGTGATGTAAAGCTTTTGAAAGCGAACACGAATGTAGTTGGATGAGAATGTACAGCTGGGGATTTGCCACATACTGCTATTGCCTGCTAGCTAGCTGAGCATTAAGATTAATCTGAAATTCACTATGATGGTTAATGGTTTACAAATTTTAGTTGGCCAAAAATAGCATTAAAACAAAATGTTTTCTACTAGAAAGACTGAATAGCCAGCGAATTGGAGGGCTTTAATACAATTGAGCACTGGGACCCACCTGGAGCCACTTAATTAAACATAACTTAAAGTCTTAATACAGTTTAAAAGGGTTAGCATTCATCGTTTACCATTACTTTCAAAAAGAGTAGTTAACTGTAGCGGCCAATTGTATTTGTACTATGCTGTAAACATGTATATGTCTGATGTAATGTTTGGTATTTTAGGGATTTGTCGCTTTTGTACCAAACGTGTTGTGGCAATTCAAATAACTTTAGTTCTTGGCACATTTGACCTCATCACGTTGTTGCTTAAATGAGAGAAGAGCCTTTAAAAGTATGACTCATCTTCCACACAAATGCTGTTGTTGTACTGCTGACAGTTACTCCAGACACATACTCAGACTCTTGCCCTGTAGCAGATTTTATACGAGCTCAATGCATTGACATTTTATCATATTGAGCTTTGGATTTTTATACTGTTGAGCTGATTCAGTTATGAAAGGCTCTCTGAGCTGGCCTGCCTCTTTTGCGTGCCTAATTGTATTCCTCAGATTTTATGATTGCTTGTAATTGCAGTAGCTTCTTAAATGTCCTCTGTTCATACATCTGTAGCTCCCTGCTGATGTGTGAACACAGCTATTGGCTTCCCTTCAGATAGCTATAACCCGTTTGCCCAGCAGGTGGCACTTTCTGTTAACTAGCTGGTGGCCTGCTCATCCAAAAGAGTCATCACTGCTTCTGGAAAATGTTTCTCATTTCCACACTCGTCTCTAACAGCGTCAACTACATCGCGTGTTCATTATGTGGCCTGTGTTACAGAACTCTGCCTTTTTCACCAGACAATACGCTTTCATTCTCATTTCGAGACCCTTCCAGACAAAACACTTTTCTTCTTTTTAAACGTTTGACCTTTATGGTCTTTCTCATTCCACGCCATATCAGGGAAGGAATGCTGCTCCTCACCATCAGTTTCAGATTCTGTGAATGAGCCATGACGGACAAGCGTGGTGGGGCTGAAAAGGTCAGGGCAGTCAACAGCAGCATGTCTGAGCCACTGGTGAGCATTACATGTGTTTCTGTCGTGGATATCCAGAAGAGGGAGCCAGGCCTGTTTCTATGATTGTCTGTTGCCCATAGTTTTACTGGGCAACAGTAACAGCAGCATTGCAACCTTATTGCACCATACTGAAATTGTTTAAGGCTTGGATAACTGACAGAGAAGAGCATCAAGCCTGGTGATCATCAGCTGACAAAAGTAGTGAAAGGACACTAAAGACCACTACATCCTCACAGATTGTATAATATAAGTATATAGTTATATAAAATATACCTAAGTCCACAAGTAATTACTTTGAAAGGCTATTATTAAAATACAATGAAGGCAGAAAGCATTGTGAGATTATCCTCTTTTGTCTCTACAGATAAAATGATTTCCATTCATCAAAATCTAACAGAGGATAAGCCCTGTCTTAGTTAGAACAGACCATAAATCCTCCCTTAAATAAGAGCTGTAACACTATTGTTGGGTTTATGTCATATTCCAAAGCAGGACCGATCAGTCTAGCTGTGGGCCAGCATTAAACTCCTTCCTGTGCATGTGTGCACAGTCCAGGTATCATTTGTTTCCCCCATGTTTTTTTTTTTTTCTTTTTCTGTGAGCTGTGCTTCAGTAATCCCCTTGACACTTGAGAAAAGATGTGCTGTGATTTGTGCAGACTGCCATCTCGTTCTGGGAACCGAGCAGTGTGAAAAACATTATTAATGTTAAGGCTGTCTCTCTGAGTTGGCCCCATTAGAATATCAAACAAAAGGAACATACAGCAAAAAACCCCACACAGTGACAGACTGTTAAGTGGACAGCCGTGGAGCTTCTTTAACCACTGAAGATCGCAAGAAATTGTCTGAGTGGGGCAAAATAGAACTTTTTATAGATTGAAAATGTATATCTACCTTTCAATTGTAAAATACTATTTTGATGAATTTTAATTTGTTCTGTTTCATTTATTCTCAGTTATTTCCTGTGAGCCTTAATTCAATTCAATTTAATTTTATATAGCACCAAATCACAACTGTCCCCTTGAGGTGCTTTATATTGTAAAGGAAAACCTCTACAATAATAGATAGAAAACCAAACAGTCAGACCACCCCCTTTGAGCAAGCACTTGGTGACAGTGGGAAGGAAAACCTCTATTTTAACAGGAAGAAACCTCCAGCGGACCTGGTTAAGAGAGGGGGAGTCATCTACCACAACCAGTTGGGCAAAAGGGGATGGAGACATGACAAAAGACTCACATACTGTGTAATAGGCAGAGTATCGAGGGAAATGCAAGTGCATTCACTGTATACATTATAAAAACGTCCACATGCAGGTTAAGCTGTTCATACGCTGAAAGATCCAACGTTCAGATTTCCTGATGTGGAAAGTTTGTGTGTGTAAATCAAAGAATGCACACGGGACCCACAGACCCCTTCACCTGTCGGGTTTTGTTGAAGGAGATCTGGAAAACAAGCTACACACAGGCCCCTATGACCACACACACACATACACGCACACATACACGCGTGTCCTTCCTCAACTTTTATTTGACTTGTTCACATTACCACATCATCAGCTCTTAAAAGTAGCAGCTTGAGTAAACAAACAGATATCATGGAGCCAGATAAAGTGGTCCAGCTGTTGGGGAGCAGACAGGGAGCTAGAATGATCCAGCAAGTTCGGAGTGAGACATATAACTATCTTCTATGCGTCACCGCTGCGTGTGTGAGAATGAGGTTATGAGATCCAATGTCACTGATCGTTAATAGCTGATGTGTTAAAGGTTTAGTTTTGGCATTCGTGTAGTTGACACTCACTTCCCACTTTGAAGCAGTCAAATCTAATGTCGCAGTAATATCTAACATAATCACATGTCTGATTGAGTCATCCATTACATGCACATATTAATGTCAACTGTAAAGCCCAAAATTAAATTGTACGTAGTTCTGTCATAGTAAATACGTTTCTGTCTCCTATTGCCTTCCCTTAATTTTTTAGTGTTGGATCTTAGAGTGGATATGCTGATGTCATCCTTCTGTTGCGCCTCTCCCTGTTTTTTCAGGATACGTAATCTTTTTTAAAAGGAGGTTATGCCAAGTACATATTAGCCAGTCTGTGTTCGTTGAGCATATTTATAATTGCAGTTATCATATTTTTCTCTTCTTGGGTTTCTGGGAAGTCAGTGACCACTGTGGAATTTGCACTCAAGATAAAGCAAAAATGTGCGTGTTTGTTAAATTCTGTGATATTACATAATTTATGTGATATGACCTGACTGCCAGCTGCTCAGTTTTCTTTTTACACATTTAAAAATTCATATTTTAACGGTGAAAAACTGTCAAGAATAATAAAAGAATACATTGTATGTTAATCAAAATAGTGACTAGAAAATATGACCATAGGGGAAAAAAGCCAGTGTGCGAGCTTTGTTCTTCAGAAGACACAGAAGACTTAGAGCGCAAGAGTTAAGCGTAATGAAATTTCCTTTTGGATCTAGTGAAAAAGACACAGAGCAAAGAGTTTGGAGTGAACTTATCACGTTTCCTCTCAGGAAAGTGTCCTGGCTGATGTCAGCGTGGCCTTGGCCAAAGAAGCGTCTGACAGTCAGGCTGAGCTGCAGGGATTTTCCTTTTTCCTACATCACATCCCTGCCATTGTGCAACAGGAGACTCCTACGCAAAATCCAAGATGGAAACAGTACAAGTGTGATACAGTCTTCACTTTCCTCCCCATTTTTATGAGGCTCTCTATCATAAAACTGCTCAACAAGACATCATTGTTCGATTCCAGCAACTTACTTCATTTTGTGTGCACAGTATGTCTCAGTTTGCTGTCAGCGCTGTTATTAATTATTTTTTATGCTACAGCCTGTGTTGATATTAATCAAAGCACAGTGTGAATTTTTATTATCCTTTGACACAACAAATATCTAAGTGACAAATGAAGCCTTGGCATAGGAAGGAGACTTTTTTTTTTAAACTCTGTTTTTGTCCGGACTGTCATCGGCTCGGCCGGGCTTGGCATTTGTTGAATATTCAGTGGCTGCTCCGACTGTTTATGTTCTCAGTGGATGTCAAGGGCATATCTGCACTGCAACTGCAACTGAATGTATTTATTCATCATGTTGCAGGTATCAACTTTCTGAGAGACCAGCTGAAACACAGCAGATACCAGCTGGAGTGTGTTTCCGCAGACAATGCCTTTGTTATGAGATTATGTCCTGTAGACATGGACTAAATGTATTCAATGTAGAAATCAGATTAAGGTATTGCATTACAAGATATGAAACCTCTTTAAATTAATGAAGAAGGATGAAGTATTCAGCCAGGTTGCATTTAAAGAAATTTGAAAGAATTTTATTTTTTAATTTATGTTTTTTTGAAAAAAATAAATAAAATGAATGTGGAAATTAATCTTTATTTTTCTAATATGTAGTTTGCCATTAATTGCCATTAATTAATAATCTCATTCTAAAGATGACATAAATAAAATAATAAAAAAAAAGATCTATCTTCTGAATTCCTAATATGTTCAAAGATCTACAGAAAGTGTGATCCACCCACAGAATCCACAAGCATCCACAGACCACCCTTAAAAGCTCTGTGTCTGCGCCCCAACTGCTCAGATGGGACATGAGAAGCAAATACTAAATATAAGCCCGGGCTGGAAAGTAAGGCAACTTTTAACCTGGAAAGTATTAAAATCATACTTCAGAACAAACCATTTACCACAGTAGTGACTTCAGTTTCACAACACATTGGGGAAATTATGTGCATTTGTGCAGTTGGTATTTTTAGATTTAGATTGAGTTTTTATTGTTAGCTATTAATTTGTTTTTCATTGTTATTTATTGAAAATGCTGCTGCCAAAGAACTGCTTCACATTTCGTTGAACCTCTGATGTTTAATGACGATAAAAGGATTCAGAGATGGCTTGGGAGAAAATGAAACCAAAATTGAACTCCTTGGCATCAACTCTGAACCACTGCGCTTGGAGGAAGAGAAATGCTGAGTATGATCCAAAGAACAACATCTCCACAGTGAAGCACTGAGGCGAAAACATTATGCTTTGGGGCTGTTCTTCTGTTAAGGGTACAGGACACCTTCACCACATTGGACAAGTCCAAGTACTGTAATATTTTACAGTAGATGAGAACCTCCTTCTCTCAGCCCAAACACTGAAGGTGGGTTGTGGATGGGTCTTCTAGCATGACAGTGACCCACAATATACCACCAAGTGAACAAAAGATAGGCTTAGGAGGAACATTATGGTCATGGATTGGCCAGCCAGTCTACAGACCTCCTTTCTTTTCTTCCAGTTTACTGCTCAAAACCAATCCCTGCCTATTTAGGACCTAGGAATTCACCTGATTGTAACCTATGATTACTGTTCTGAGCTAACAAAGAAGTTAACTGCTTGGCTGAATACTACTGTATGCTTGATGATTGTTACAGTGACACAAAAACAAGTTCATCTTGAAAGCATGCTGCCATTCAAGTTTGTTTTTTTCTACTCTGCAAACGCTGATGACTACAGGAGCTTCTATTGCTTAATTTTATGTGTAGTTTGTGTTGAGCCCTCGCTAATTACTATTTCATGATAACAGAATTTTTCTAGCATTTTATGAGGTTACATAAACAGGGCGGTGGGAAATCTTATGCTCGCCATCCATTACAGCTGAATTCATCTGAACCAGAGAGCCCTTTGCTGCTGCTGCTGCTGCTGCTGGGCTCTCTGCTGCTGTTCCTGCTGCTCTCTGTGAGTGTGTGCTTGTTTCTTCCAGTCTGTGTGTCTTTAAGAGGAGGAGCCTGACATTTATATTAGTATTTCTAAGCCAGACTATGGGAGGGTATGGAAGAGAAGGCAAAGGGGGGTGTGTGTATGTGTGGTGACGCTAGGCTGTGGAATGAAGTTTCGAGCTGTGGAGGGTTCACACACAGCTGAGAGACCAGACAGAGGACAGCACCGGTCTGCCTCACATACATCCAAACACACAGACGGCTGACCCAAAAGGAAAGAAGAGGAGAAGAAGGAGAAGGAAGGAAGTGCTGGGATGGCCATGTATGAACCTGCCTATCTGCCTCCCAACGCTGAGGAGCAGGACTTCATCCAGGCTTATGAAAACGTCAGGGAGAAGTACAAAGGTGGGAGAGTGCGCTCGTGGTATAGGGATAACAGCAACCTCACATCTATAAGTGATCGTGAAGCACGTGTCTTCGTGTTTGTATCTGCCTCATTCATTTGTCTGTCTTTGGTGGTATTGACTCAACACAGGTGGATACATGCGCCTGTCTGCATATGCACCTCACTGTGCTTTTAAAATATGCCGGCTGCCGCGCATGTTTCTGGAGCGGTAGTCCTGCATGCTGCATCTGTTGACTGCTGAGTGTTTTTTATTGATTGCCGCACATGTTGGCTGTCACTCTTGTGTGTGTGTGTGTGTGTGTGTGTTTGTGTTTGTGTGCGTTGCAAGAGTGCAGTGGATTTACAGGAGTGCTTCACACCATGCGGCTAACAAACAGTCCGCTCTGTTCACCTCTGACCTTGATGTCAGTATGAGACTTTAAAATAAAGTCGCAGCACTTTGCCCATTGCAGCCTGCATCCAGCACAACAGAGGGCATTAACAGGTGCCGCTAGGCAACAGTGAAATTCATTAACGCCCCACAGGAAGCGCTTGCTTTCCTTCTCAAATTTTCATCTCATTTTAGCCCGTTATCTGCCCCTAAGTGTGCTCCATGGCCTGAGTTCTCTGTAATATCTCACATGGTTTACTTTATTTGGAAATGTAATGTGGTACAAAGGTTAATCAAACAACGATCAAGATGAGGAGGATGAAGTTGGAAAAAACCCCATCCATACAAGAGTCATCTATCACAACAACACATCTCCACAACTGCTTTCACTTTCTCCACATCAGAGGAAGTCAGCAGCATCCTCCAGTTGCTTTCACTTTAAAGTTTTCCTTAGCTGCCACTCTCGTCTGTGGTCTTCTTTGGCTTTTCCTTGCACTAAATGTTTTTTCCTGCTGCGTGTTTCATCTCCTCTCTTCTAAACTATCATCAGGAAGAGCAAGAGCTACTCTATAAATATTGCCCCAGTTTTTTTCTCCTTTGCCTCTCTGTTGTTTTGAGAACCTTGCGGCTGTGCTTGTGCTGAATCACCATTGCTCATTTTCTGTGTATCAGCATGTTTTTCTTTGTCTGGGGCTCTTTGTGTACACATTCCATATCTTTAAAATAATGCTGCCAAACTTGGCACTGTAAACATCTTTGAACCTTCACTGTATTGATTTTTAATGTCTGTGTAATTACTGTAAACAAACGGAATGACTGCAGACTACTTCGGCGATGACCAAATACTTTGGCAGTAACACTTCCCGTTGGGTTTCTCCAGTGGGAATTGGTTGCGTTTAGCTAGGAATTCAGACAGGTTGGTTTGTGACACAAAACTGCTGCTCTACTGTTATCAAGTCTCAATGTTTTATGGGTTTCGGCAGCGCTGTTGCTGAAATAGAGACTGATAAGACTTTGTCTTCAAAGCACAGTGAACGTGCCATAGGATAGGAGACGCACGGCAACTTTTAGCAGTTAAGTTTAGAAAACTATGCCGGAAACACAGACGCTGGACCAGATTTGCCTCGTTTGTGCATGGGGCTGCATGTTTCAGTGTGTGTTTGTAATGCTGCTTCTGAACCAGGATGTAATGGGAAGCAGAAGCTGGCTCTGTGGCAGGTGTTTATGTTCCAAACGTTCCTTTGTGTTCCTACCTCAACAGCATCTGTGCTCCTTGCAGTTCCTGCTCTCCTTATAAAGGCACAAAACTGTCCCACTTTGTCACATTCCTATCTCTGATTCTTTTCATATTCTTTTTAGACATGGATATCTTGCTAATGTAAATAACATTAACAATTTTTATGCAGAATCTGCAAGGCTTTAGAAAGTACTGTACTGTAGTTACTATGAATGGAACAGGCTGTGTGTCTGCATCGGCTGCATGCGGCATGGTTGGACAGGTTGCGTGTGTGTTTGTACCTCCCAGAGCTTAATTATGAAAATTATTAGGTTTGTAAAGCAGTACCCAGCAGTTTTAAAGTCTGTTTCTCACATGCTCATTTGTATCTTTGCAGAACACAGCCACACTGTCCTAAATACCCGTCCCTCTCCATATTCTCTGCATACTTCTCCCATTTTGTGTTTAACCAGCCACTCCCCCCCCCAAAATAACGATTTATTCCCTGCAAGCTCTACCCTGGATCAAAAAGACATGTGGATATTTCCTCTATGGTGTCTAATGCATTTTTCAATAGCCTATGGCTTTTTCTTGACTGCAGACGTTTACTCAACATAGAAAGCTGCCTCATGGCATCTTTAATATGCAACCATGCAAAGAATCATTTGCCTGTCTAATCACTGATACCTTTGAGATACAGCACACAGTTTTCCAGGTGCAGATTTGTACCTACCTGGGTGCAGTCTGCTGTTTGCTGTTGTATCGTTCTCCTCATTTGGCATAATTGATGTTGTAGGAAGTAGGAAGTGCTAAGATTGTGTTTGCTGATCATCGATATGTTCGCACTTTCATTGTGAGTATGGCTTAAGGGTTTAGCTCAAAGTTCTGCTTGATGTCAGCCAACAGACCAGTGCATGATGTCTGTGGGCTGTGTAGCCCTCAAAAATGCAAATACCAGCAAGTAGGATGATAGATTCATGGAATTAAACAAATCCTTAAAGTGGAGTATGGTGGTGTAAAAAGTCTATGGACTGTTTTAGAAGATGCGGTAAACAATTATCTACAAGACTGTCCCATGGATATTGATACACTTTTTTTGTGGAATAAAAGCAGGAACGTGAAGTTTAAGAAAAAAAAATAGTCACAAATTTGCTTGAAAACTACGCATTGAAAATCCACACTCTACTACTCAAACTATATGCAGCATCATAGAGGCTTAGCTAGACCCGTGTGCTTTTATTTTTACCCCCAGGAAACCCCTCGCCACACATTCAGTTGCCATTTTAAGCTAGTGCATGTGTGTCCTGGTTCCATAAGCCATGGCTCCTCTGTCTTTACATACTGGGTCTATTTTTGCTGGATTGGTTTGCATCTCTGTAAATGAATAGCAGGCTTTTGGAGCTCATCCAGAATATGACGTACTGAAACCTGCAGATAGAAATGGTTCGTCTGTTTTTTTTTGGGGGGGGGGGGTTTGCCAGCTTGAATCCGATTGAAGACAAACCCATTTTCTTTGCCACTTATCCTGGACAGGTTGTACTAGGGCTAACACAATGAGGCAGAACCACAGATTTTCCCATCCCCATATACAATTAAATCACCAGTTAACCTGAAAAGCTACCTTTGTGCAGTGTGACAAAAACCCATGCAGGCACAGGTAGAACATACAGGCCAAGCACAGAGAGGCATCAGCTGACCAAGAGATCCGATTGCACCGCCTACTTGCTTTGAAGTGAAACTACTAACTCCAAGGAACCCTTGAATCTTCTTTCATTTGTTGATAGTACTATAAACATTTCCGGTGGTCCTAATTTACAAAGAGTAAGGACTAGAGCATGACATTGGATTTGGCATCAGCCATATTTTCCAAATGGGTTAAAATACAATTATAGTCAATTAGTCAGTCTGCTCTTTCTAATGTTACTCACTGCTGTCTCCTTGCCTTTTGTGAATTGCATCTGGTTGGATGGTAAAGGCCTGGCTGTCATCCCACTGTCCTCTAATGCAATTTATGGCAGCAGCTGATGCCAGTGTTACTGGGCCGCCTGAGTGGGGCATTGCCCTGTGCAAATTGGGTGGACTTCTGAGGTTGCGCAGCCATGGCTGGTATGCATTTTTGCCCCAGTGGGTGTCCTAGAAGGCCCTGTCCTATGCCCTGCAGGGCTTAAAATAAACCCTAAATATAGCCGTGGCAATGTTCAGTCAACCAATTAAACTGTTATTTTTGGCCAGCTTGATTAGCTGATATGGGTAATTTAAATTGCAGTTTCTCTTTGAGTGAAAAGCATCAAACAGTTGTGAATTATTAAGTAGTACCTTATTTTTGCCATGCATATCATGAGGATGACTTTACAGTGCAGACATGCAGCATATGTCTTTATGAATGACTGCAGCAAATTCTATTTCCAGTATGTGTGACGTGAGAAGCATTATGGGAAGTGGTTTGTCACATACACATTTGTGATGAACGAAGTCTTTAAATAACCAAATGATAAATTGGTGCGTGTGCGTGTATGTGTTAAGTGTATGTCTGTTTAAGGCCACTGAGTATGTGTTAGTCATTCTTATCTAGCACACTAATAACTTATCAGATCTTAATTTTAAAAAAATTTAAAGGACAATTTCGGTAACATTTTCTCAGCTTGTTTCAGCTGGTTGCCATGGGTTGAGTGCCCTTGAGAAAAGCACTTAACCTACAACAACTAGGTATGAATACAGTTGCTTAGAGGTTGTGTGAGGCTGTTGTTGAGTGTCTGTACTTGAACAACTTCAACTGTAATAGTGTGCTATCTTTTATTTTATTTTTTAATGCTGTGCAACATTTCGTCAACCTGCGCTATGGACACACACCTTTCTGCTTAACATTGGTTCACCATTGAGTCCCAATCATTGATTTTCCTAGAATTTTTTTCATTACAAACCTGATTTGAAGCAAAACGGGGCAAAATGGGACTCACCACCTCTACAATTTAGCTTAGTTTTGTCAGTCTTCAGCTGTTGGTTCTGAAATTTGCACAAGAGTAGATACTGATATCTCTGTTTCATTTATGGGGGATTTGCATCTCCTTCAACTGCCAGGTATTATCTCTGCACTTAGTCTACAGCCACACCAACTGCTCTGTGAGACTGTACTAATTACAAGTTCAGGTCACGTTGGATGGTTTGGAAAGGCTAGAGAGATTCTTTTGTAATTGAGTTTGGCTGTGCAAGCATTAGAATTAAAACTACTATGCAAAAATAGTACACTATGTTTTAGAGTTTATTAGAGCTGGGTAAACTGAATATTTAAAAATCCTAAACAAGTAAAAAAAAGTTTAACTTAAAATAAATGAATGAAGCATATAGCTGTTAGCATGCTAACCTACCAACAGTGTTTGTTTTAGGTAACTGAAATAGTACATTGACATTTGATAATTAGCACTATACACAAAGAGCAACTCAAGCAGGAGCCTCTAGGGCAAAAACTAAACAAAAGTACTTGAGGCTGCTTGAAAAGCATGCTAGCATGGTACAGAAACTAAGCTAGCTAGCAAGTGCTAGGTTGGGTTGATGGCAACTCCCCAAACTGTGCTCTGTCATAGCAATATGGTCACGTCCAGTGTCCATCATGGCAACAGTTAAAATGCCAAAGTCAATATGCTCCTCACGCTAGTCTACAGCCTAGTAATGACAGCTCCACAGCTACATCTTTTATCGAGCATTGTCATTGGCCATATTTTGTTGTTCATTTTGGACTAGCTTTATGAAAACCTCATTCAGTATCAGTTTTTGAGTCATTCATTCATTCTAGAACAGAATTGAATAGAAATATCCTTTATTGTTCCTCACTGGGGAAATTCAGGTGTTCTAGCAACAAAGTGACAGGTAGATGGATTCATATATTCATTCATTCATGACAAAGGTTATATGGTATTTCAGGCTACCAGTAACATCAAATGTGGACAGTTTATTTTCCTTCTCCTGATGCAGTTGGCTGCCTTTTCACTGGAAACCACTCTCTCTGCCACTTCTACAAACAAAAAGTGCTGAATTCTTACTGAGGTCAGCCATACGCAGATGTCAGTGCTAGGTGAAACGCTTGTGGAAAATAGACCGTTGGTATAAAATCTGTGGATCTGGCATTTGTGTGTGTCTGTTTACAAATGTATGACATTTTAGGACTTTCCCCTAATCCCAGTGCAGCCAAATGGTGCCCTTTTAGTGCTTTCAGTCGCCAATAATCCACCAATGAAACCAAAAGGAAAAATCTAGGTCATGGAACTTTACTGTTACTGTATTTCCACCAAATAGCATCACACTCAACCAATGCAGGGTGTGACATGGTATAGCATGAGGGTCACAAAGGCCCTTTAGCTACACTGCTGTGAGAATTGCTACATTTGGGTGGGTTTTTCCTTTTTTTTTATAGTTATTATATTTTTTCATGTGTGTCAGCTTCCTGTTTCTTGGGATAGATCAGCAGTGACACACAACTCAATTCAGAGGTTACTTTGGGGCAGGGCTTGATAAGCAAAACTCTGCTGGGATCCCTTTAGGGCCTTTTAAGGGAGAGAGTGAGAAGCTTCAGAAGGATGTTTCCCCAGTCTGTCAGCCTTCCTGTCAAACAGTCAACACTTTTCCAGAACTGAAGCTGCTTTTCTTTTATGCCTGAATCTCTCGTGTTTTTTGCTTGTCTGTGTGTGCGTGCGTGCGTGTGCGTGCGTGTGCGTGCGTGTGTGTGCGTGTGTGTGTGTGTGTGTGTGTCTTACTCACTTCTGTGAGTAACATTAAAGCTCCACTCACACAGTCTGAAAAATAAATGAGATGATTAAGAAACATGTATTCAGTTCAATTTACTTTTATTTATACAACACCAAATCACAACAACAATCACCTCAAGGTGCTTTATATTGTAAGGTAGACCCTACAAACTGTAGGGAACCACAGAGTATTTACACAAACCTCTGGATTGCCTACACTTGAACTGTAAGAGAGATAAAGAGAGTTTCTGTCTGTTAATTTGGGTTTTACCTAACTCCAGCTGCAGGTGCATAATATGCACCTAATTCTTTTGCTTGTTCTCCAGTTGCACTCATGTCTCGTGATATTTCCTTTACTTTCATGAGTGTGGTATTAATTCACAAGAAAATGATGGTTAAAGCTATAAAATGAAGTCAAAAGTTACAGTAAACTGGAATTTTCTTGACATCCTAATCATTCAAGGCTCGACAACCATTAATATCTTTGTACATTTAGTGTCTCTCCACCTCTCTATAGTGCAGGTTTACGGTCTGGTACAAAAAATGGTTTTGATTTCTATAGCTTGTTATTGTCTTCTTGGCAACTGTATTTAAATAATAAATATATGTATAATTTACACATATACACTTTACCATTTCTAAATAGGTCACGTGGATCTTTCTTGTGGGTCGGATTGAGATTCAGATGGTACAGAAGGTCCTTTATTGATCAAAAGGTTGTTGAGTCGACATCCGATACACTCAGGGTTCGATATCCTTAGACAAGATACTGAACCCCGAGTGGAGTAACAGCGCCGTATGAATGTGTGTGTGAGATTGGGTGAATGAGAAACTTAAGAAGAGAAATTCTGAGTGCTTAGAGTAGAAAAACACTATGTAAGTTACCAATCCATAAAAACTTATGGATTATTGGAATTCTTTGAACAACAGGTGGGTGCCAGCTAGGAGGCTAGTTAGTTTTGTGGGTAATTGTACTAACAACCCAGCCAAGAAGTCAATAATTCAGTTTTTAGTGTGTGAAATTGTAATATTTTATTACTCTGACACTTCTTTTCTACACAGGTAAAATCTCTTTCAAGAGTGACCTGGCAACAAATTCAAGGGAAGAAACACAGCATCCAAATTAGAGTGAAACTTCATGAACACTATGTTCTTAATCCTTTGAAATTGACTTAAACTCCTCAATTCTAACCTCTTCTGTCAGTTTCTCTCAGGTGTTTCTTACTGTGGATGCATCTTGCTAACCAAACTCAGTAGTGTGGGCGTTCTACCGTCTCGTCCAAATATCGTCACTTCTTGCCTAAAATCGAAATGGCAGCAGCAATAGTGCTAAACCTGACGCTCCAAATAAGACTTTGGACGACCTTTAACTTCAAGCTTCAATGATGGCTCTGGATAAATGCATTACATGCATTTGGTCATAACCCAGTTAGATTCCACCTTTCAAAGTCATTCTCCTCTCTGAATGTATGACATGCTGAGTCAGACAGATGCGGATGTGCTCAGTGCTGCGCAGCCGTTCAGTAGACGGATGATTGTGGCTTTTAACTGTCCTGGTGATCCTATTTAATCTGACATCTTGTTTGCTTTTAGACGACGTGAGATCTGCTTAAACAGCAGATTGAGTGGCATATGTCAGCTCACTCTCTCTTCTCATATACTGGAACGCCAGACCTTTCAGCTCACAGCTCACCAGAGTTGGACAGCCTTACTGCTTCTCTTTTTAAACAAATAATGAGTCCTGTGGTATTTAAGCATTTATAGCTTCTCCCTGATTTTTACAAGGACTTTGAAACACATGGTTTTGCGGCTTGAGAGGGAAAAGTCAGTGTGGAAAACACATTTGTGTGGAAAATAATAACTCTCTAACACCTGGGTTGTGTCTGACACAAAGAGACTTTGTCTCTGCTGCTTTATAATGGAAGGCAGGGCTGTGAGGCTTTATTAAGTCCAGTATTAGTCTGGGACTGTAGCTTCAAGGCTCCAATGAGCTGTGAAAAACTTAATGAGGAGAACAAAACATCCTGGAGCACTGTGCTGCAGCTTACCAGATGCAGTGTAGTGCAAGCATATCGTCGCTACACCATGCTGTACACATAGTGTACATGGAAAGTTTTTAAAGCACTTCCAGAACACGGAGAACCATCCCTCCCCCTCATTTCCCAGCCCTCCCCTCTGGAAAAAAAGAAAGAAAGCAGATTTTTTGCATGTGTATTGACTCAATTGTGCATTTTAAGTGGCAGATTGCTCTGAAACACAAGTGTTTTGGCAACTTTTTTCCCTTTCTTTAAGTATTCACTTTGACCTTGTTGCTAGCTCTGTTGTGTGTCTTCATTTTGGATGTTTCGACTCAGAGTACAGTTACATATTTCACTCCAGGCCCTGAATCCACGTTGTTACTGCAAACGCATGCTGAAAGAAAGCAGAGAAAAACAGAACTGAACGCTGTCAGCATACACAGAAACCAAAGTCCCATCTGTTTCACCGTGGCTGGAGTTAACAGAAATCTCTGTGTCCAACGTGAAGGAGCACTCTGTTGAGGAAAGACAAGAACTTTTTGATAGCTCGGAGCAGTTACATTCACATTGAACCCTGTCCAGATTCTTTCTGTGTAAGTGGAAATAACTCCTTTTTTTGCCAAGCAGTCTTAAGGCTTATTATGTTCAAAGTGAGTAATAATAAAAATACCCCTTAGCTCATGATCTGATACCTGTTCATTAATATTACCAAGTAATGATGCCTGTGAGCAGTCGTTTGTGAACGTATATAACTTTCCATCATTTCCTAACACTGAAAGGCAGTGAGTTTATTGCTGGTCAGTGGTATTCAGAGCAACTGGAGCCGGATTGTGTGACAGTCACCAACACGGGCCAAGAATGTCACGGCAGGTCACCCCACACAGCTGACAGTGGGGGGAATGTGCCCCACGTGTGCGCACACTGACATCGCACATTAGGTTTCTCACTGATCTTTCCACATGCACACGCTCTCCCTCTGAGACTGCAAACATACCACAAGGAGTAGCTTGTTGCATTTTCCTGTGTTAGCGGCTCAGTTAATCTCCTCCTGGTCTAAGACACCAAAGATGAAGGAGTGAAGCGTGTTAGCCTTCCACAGTCAGATACTGTGAGGCTTTGACAGCAAAAATAACCGACCCTAAATGGCAAACTCGGCTCCTCCGTTTCACTGAAAAAGGAGCTACACAGACTGGCCTTACGTAAAAGGCACGACTTGCTTCACAGATAAAGATGCTTTTCAGATGATAGAGTGCTGTAAAACTAAACAGGGCCTCTCATGCTTTTGTGTGTCTGCTGCCCGCTGGCTCTCTGAGGGGCGTGTCGGCCCTCCCTGGAACCACAGGTCAAACAGCAACACTGGAAAAAACTGCCTGCTGTTTGTTTTCTTATCTGAAAGTTCAAATCACTGCCAATTCTGGCCTTCCTGTAGGGCTGTAGCTACACTTTGACATGGCTTTGGCGCACCAGTTGCTCCAGGGCAACTTCGAGCCTGGTGAAGGCTGCGTTTTGAAATGTTTGGAAAGTACATTTGGAATGTGTGCAATAAT
>VOQK01015914.1:1890-19670 GCA_015052645.1 Benitochromis conjunctus
TTTAATGGATCTAAGTAGGTCGGCTGCCCGCTGCCTGTTTCCTCCACCAGCATCCATCCTGCTGCGCGTCTCCACCAGCCAACTGGTCCATGAATAGGCCTTCATCATTTAATTACCGGCGATGCTACAGCCCCGTCACTCTTCCTCCCATTTTACAGCAGCTTCTGTCCTCCCTCTCATAAAGGAAGGACATAAATTGAGCATAGGTGCTGCTGTTTACCTCATCATGAACGTGTGGTGACAGCGATTGAATGACAAAGACGCTCTTACCGTCAGGCCTACCGGGGAGAGGACCGCTGTTCGAGTGCGTGCGCTGCCGGGAGCAGACCAGACTTCAGCGGCGGCGAGGACCGTTCAGGGCCGGGAGTCGGTGGCGTTTCACCGGCAGAGGAGTACGGAGTCGGTGGGGGGAGGAGGCTGTGTGAGTATATGCGTGTGTGTGTGTCGGCTCTCCGCGGCGTAAAGGCACTCCTCTGCGCTCCTCCCCGGTAAAGCTCGATGCCTGCGGGGGCGGAGAGAAAAAAAAAAAGCACCAGCGCCTGCTTTGACAGTCAAACGAGAGCCGGAGCAGACGCACCTGTATGGAAATCCGAGCACGCAATGAGCCCAAGCGCTCAGCGCAGGCAGGGAAAACGCAAATGAGTCGCTCCGAAGGGAAAACACGCAGGGAGGTCATTTTCTATTCATATGACCGGAGGCTATGTCTGTTTCTCCTCCGAGGCCCCCACAGAAAGTACCAGAACCACACTTTGACTTTTACTCTCAGCTCTGGTACACAGAGCATTAAAAAACCTGACCTCTAAACACTCTTTTCCTTCTCTATGCCTACATCTTTTTGACCACTTTAAACGTATTCTACGTATTTTAAATTTCATCACGCTGATGGATGCTTCATCTTTTCCAAGGACACCTTGACATGCCATGGACTGAACAGCAGACTCTTAATTAGTCACCCTGCTGTACCTCCCAGGGCACAGCTGTGATTTAAATATCCAGAAGATGGTCTAGTATGACTGGACTGCAGCTGTACCCGCTTTCTTCTTTACCCTTGGGGTGGGGCACCTGTGGTATCAATTTCTAAATCCTACGTCACCTCGTTCTTGAATTCAAAAATTCTGGTATCCACACCGTCCACCCATGGTGGATGAATTTGGCATAAATGTGTATTTTTTGGCTTTAATCAGAATTTCAATACAAGGACACCACCACAGACAATTCAGAAAACAAGATTTAACCTTTTATTTGGCAAATATGAAAAAGGCGTTTTGTCTTGTAATAACTTAATAAAACATCCTCCCATCCCATAAAATCATCTTTGTCCTGTGAGGTTGCTGGCAGCAGTTTCCCCATCTGATGACGATATTTGAATACAACGCCTGAAAGACACAAATACACATTCATGTGAGTGACAGGAGGAGAAAAACAAAAATAAGCCATGAGCAGGAAGTTCTCATACATGAGGTGTTGAGTGTTTCTCATCACTGGCTCTCCCACATGCATCACATATAAACAAAGACTTACCGTAAAGAAACTAGATCGCCATCTGCCATCCCGAGTCGGGCTGTAAACGAGAGGAGCAGCTCAGTTATTACTCACATAAAGACATTCGTAGCATCACATGGTTTTACGGGATTACTGCAGAGGCCTCAGAGAAAAGCTGGAATCAGGAGCTGGAGCTCAGCTCTCATAGTAGGTGTCAGAAAAGTTTATTTAGTTTGTCATCACAGGCTGAAAATGTTCCAGTACCAGCATATACACAGACGCACCTGATCTCAGACCAGCATGAAAACCTCTTTCTCAGGGCCATGTGACAAAATACAGCCTTCTTCCAGTCACCTTCCTCTCACCTGGAAAACAGTGCGTTTGGTTTTTAGAGATGGAGGGAACGTGACAATTTATCATGCAAACATTTATCATAAATAACTGAGCCTCAGAGAAAAGCTGGAATCAGGAGCTGGAGTTAAGCTCTCATAGTAGGTGTCAGAAAAGTTTATGTAGTTTGTCGTCACAGGCTGGAACCGGTTCATTTGTTAAGTGAAGAAGAAAGACGAAAAAAGGCTCACCAGCTGTTTTCTTCTTGCTCTGCTTTCATCTCCAGGTGATCACATTGTTCTCTGACTGCATTCAGCCAGCCCTCAGTCTGCTAAACAGCACTGTGCATTCTTCGTCCAATCCCACCGTGAAGGCTGGAAAACAATTAGACACAAACACGATGAGCTTAATCGTGAGCAAAAGGCACTTAGTGTGCTTTGAAAATTGATTATTAGAGCCTCAAATGACTTGCAAATTTGAACTTTGTAGTACTAAAACAGGCTGAAAGGCACATTTGTAAAGCCCATGTGGCAGAAGGAGCTCTATTATATTTTAACACAGACAAATCCAAACACCCCCCCCCCCAACCTTTTAACAAACTGCTACGAGTCTTCAGCATAATGTTATATAAAACATTTTCCAAAATTTGTGTTTTAGAGCAAAATTTTCTCGTTATCTTCACTTAGTGAAACGTACAGTTCTGCACTTCCAGATCATTTATCTGCTGACACTGGCCTGTCACGGTGTATATAACAAAATCAACAACACACTGCAGAAGACGACGTGTGTAGCAGTTTAGGAATGGTGTCATGAATTTGTCCAGCAGTGTTGCTCAGACTTTGAGGATACTCTCAGCACTGTCCGCAACATGAAGCATAAACTGTATATAAGAGGAGGACACAGTCAGTGACACTTTGCCTTTATAACACGTCAAGCTAAAGAGTTTTGGCATTACCATTATTATTAATATTTTTTTAAAAACCAGACAGCCTTTGTAAAGAGCACATCTGACTGCGAGACTCATGGGCCCATTATACTCGCCCTCATTTGCTAAAGTGACGTCACGTCCACTGGCGCACGCCACACTTTGGCGTCGTGTCGGCCAGTTGGCACGTCTCAATTTTTGTAAGCCTTGCACGAGTGCTGCCGCTGCCGGGTTGAAAATGCGAGTGTACTTTCGCGTCAACTTTAATAATGACATAAAACCCTTGTCTGCTTCCAGCGCTGACGTTTACACCCATGGTGTAGGAGTGACAACATCACAATGTGTACTCACAACCTTGGTGTTGACTTGTGGCGACAACCATTTGAACACAACATAACCAATGCAGCAAGTATAAAGGGGCCCTAAGGAACACAGCATATAGCGTGTATATGGCAGCACAAAGCAGGTCCACTGTAACGCATATCCTGCTTCATCAAGATTATTAGCAAGGAAACAAACCCATCAGGAAAATGTTCACTGAGGTCAGAGAAAAGAAGCAAAGGGGCCACTTCTGCATAGACTTAAAGAAAACTGCTTACCCCTGCTGACATTTAGGCAACAGTGCAGCTCTAAGGCATTTAATAACTTTTCAGGCACCAATGTTAAGTCCATCTTTTATATCCGGCGTCTATGCCATGTATCAGGCTAAACGCACAATGCTGAGCTTTCATAATCAGAAAAAATGCATTAATTAAATGCTTAATGAGTGAATCAGGGAATCATTTACTTTGCGCAAAATTGCTTAAATATATTTGTTGCAGAATTGGGCAACAACTGGTTCCACAAAGACGTGAAAACCGTAACCCTTAAAATAATTTAAAGAGAAGATAAATGTAGGAGAAATTTAAAGTGTGGCTTAATCCTATGAATGCACTTTAAAAAATCGGAGCACATGGTTGCACGTGCTGGCGCTGTTAGTCGCTGTGCACCCCTTCCACGTGCAGACTCCGTACTCACCTGGTTCACTTCTAACCGCCGTCCTTTGAAGTATTTAGCGAAGCAGACCGGATCGTTTCGGCCTTTTTTGCTGTCATGTTGTGTGTTTATAGTACAGTCTTCCCAGGTCCTTCGTCTGCCCGGGCTGAGAGGAAAAGACCCGCATGCGCTCCTGAAGTCACTCACATACCCTCTCGCTGTTAAAGGCCCTCCCCTCGTGTCGAATCATTTCCGGGCTAACTGTTAGCTGCAGAGCTAGCTCTGTTGTTTTCATTTTCTTGTCCCTGTTTTTGTTCATGTGGTCTTCATTAATATGCGGGAATGAGAACAACGATCTATTTTAAACTGTAAGTAGAAACAAAGTTAACACCATCGGCATATTTCAGAGGTGCAAGGTCCAAGGCATCATGGGACTTGTAGTTCCTCATGGCCAACGAACACTTTCAAGCTTGAATCATTGCAAATCCTTTTTTTTTTCTTTTTTTTTTCTTTTTGAAAATTGAGTGTTTATTGAAACTTCTGACTTTTTCTCATTAAAAAAAATGCATACATGAGTGTTAATTTGTATCATTTGCTACATCTGGCATTATTTTTTATTTTTTTTTGTAATTTAATAAGGACTAGCCAGAATATTTAGGTATCACTAGTTAATAGCTTGTAGAAGTATTAGGACCTTTAAGAAGGCATGATAACATAACAGGAAAATGTGGATGAACTCAAAAAGTGCATCCACAGACAGACCCAGTCTGTATGTGACTGAGGCCAGTCAGCATCTTTTAATCAGTTGGGGCCCTGCACCCCTGTGTGCACATGTCACATGTAGAAAGCCATGTTAACAACACACACCTGTCTGAAAATGTAAAATCTCACTGAGAATAGTACTATTAATCATGTACATGACTTTTCACTGGATGAACAAAGTGTGTGGCTCCTCCTATGGTGTAGTCAAAAATCAGTGCTGCACAGGAATGTGCCTGGATTTTTTTTTTCTTTTTACACGATTTGAAGGTTATAAAAACTGACCTGTTACCTTATTTGCAGTTTTACCTGTACACAGCAATATTTGCAATATACCATTTGTAACTGTAGGTAACTGACATAGTTCTGCAGAATATAGAAACAATACAGTAATATGTCTGTATATATAATATAATGTTGACTACAGACTCACTTTGTTAGGTGCACCTGTTTAACTGCTTATGAATGCTGATGTCTAATCAATCACAGTGCAGCGACTGAGTGCATTAGGCATGTAGACATGGTTAAGATGACCTGCTGAAGTTCAAACTGAGCATCGGAACAGAGAAAAAAGGTGATTAAAGTGACGTAGCATGGTTGTTGGTGCCAGTCAGCCAGACAGACAGCAGATATTAGTATTTCAGTAACTGCTCATCTACTGGGATTTTCCCACACAGCCATTTCTAGAGCTTACAGAAAATGTTCTGAAAAAGAAATAATGTCCAGTAAGGAGCAGTTCTCTGGGTAAAAATACCTTTTTGATGTCAGAGGTCACAGTGTGTCCGTGAGTCCGCCATCAGACACTTCATTTCCTTCATCCTGGTGTTTTCTTCTGCTGCAGGTTGTGTGTGTGTGTGTTTTTTTTTCTTCCAGTTTCTGCACATTCAAAACCTGTCACACACATCTCTGGTAATTTCAAGCGCAGCTCACTTATGTTATAGAGCCTGACTGAAAAAAAAAGGGCAGGGTAACATTTCCTTAAGATTAGTTGGCAAACGATTACCAACATTTCTAATGGGGGTAATGACCCCCGTGTCCCCACTGAAATCCCCACATATGGTAAAGACATTTTCTTCTTTTTTTCAGTTTCTTTCCACATTGCTTAAATTTCTGTGTCACACATCAGTGAGTAGAAATAGCCAAAATACACATTACCCGTTCAGTTCTATTTTATCGCCGTACGCTCTGGTTTGGGTAGGTAATAAATCTTGTTCTTCAATTCATAACATTATTTTGCCTGAAAATTCAATGCATTTGATCTTAAAAATGAGATGACAAAAGCTTTTGGGGCTAAACGGAGACAGATTCACACAGTTAGGTTTCTTTTCCAGAGGATTTTCCACTGATGTGTTCTTCCATTGTGTGCAGGTGAAGTGACTCGGGCATAATCAGGTCTGCTGTAGAAGGCGAGATGCAAAAGAACGACTGCGAAAGAGTAGCGTCCAGTTTAATCTTTTTTTTTTCTTTTTTTTTCACATTTATTCTCATCACAGCTGTACAGGAATGCATCGTCACAGCAGAAACACAACCTAAACCCAACCAACATGGCACAACAGCCGTCACAACACATCCAGAACTCAACCAGAAGCTCACCTCAATGCCTACAGCCATTATCATTATTGTTATTATTAATAGTATTCACATAGATCCATCTGTCTCTCAAATATATCATCTTTGTTTTCAAAGAGCATAAAAATACAAGTGGACTCATCATTGGGGGATGAACACTGGTGGTTGATCCACTGTCTGGCTTACACTGGGGGGGTTGGGGGGGGCTTGGGAGTGGGCCACTAAAAACCAGGGATTCAAGGAGGAGCGGAGCCAACTTATCACAGCTTACGGGGGTCTTACATGGGCTGGGTTTTAATGGGGTAGACAAGCTGACTAATTTTAGAGGTCGTATATAGAAGCTATTCAGACATCACAGACACAAAAGGGCTTTTAAGGAACCAGAAAAAAACCCAATAAATATGTTAAAGTATGGAACAAAAAACAAACAAACAAACAAAAAAAACTGAATATATGAAGAACACTACGAAGGCACAGAGAGATGTAGAGTTAAGAAACCAGACACAGAGGGAGATTTAAAAAAAACAAAAAGTGGGGGAGACGAGATGCAAGGTGGGCCGATTAGAGGCAATTTCACTAACCAACACTAGAGGGAGCCATAACAGCTCAAATACCCAGGTATACTATAAACTCTATGTATGTATACTGGATGTACTATATAAAGCATTGAAATATAGGTTTATCTTTTATAAACACTGTTCACTGCAGCAGGACAAAGGGATATACCGCATGAGTGTGCTTGTAAATATTTATTTATATATATATATATATATATGTATATATGTTCATGTGTGTGGGGTGTGTGTAGATTTATTTTCAAGCAAACCTCCACAGCTGGAGTTAACCGCCAACAAAGCTGAAGACTAGCAAGATGTAATAAGTGTATGTGTGTGTGTGTGTGTGTGTGTGTGTGTGCGTGCGTGCCAGTGTCTCAAAACTCATGGACACACATCTATATCATCTTTCTGATCATTACAACAACTACTGTACGAGAGGGAGGACACTGACATGAGCATCAGCAGGGACTACACACGACGACGACGACGACAACAGCAACGGTAGCAACAACAACAACAACATGAACAGAGACGACACACAGGGAGTCAGGAGGTCCTAACCACAATCCTCCACTGGAACAGAAGAGAAATCGAGGCTATGAGTTGACTGGAAAAATGCATCCCTTTTGACGCTGCAGGAGCGAGTCTGGCTCAGAAAGCGGCCCGCCTCTCTTCCCGTGTGCTTTTATAAATCTTCTCAGATGTCTCATCAGTATCTACCTCGTCTATGTATCTATCTAGCTATCTATCTACCTCCCTGTCAGACGGATAGTGTGCTTATTTTGCAAGCAATATGCTTATCTGCTGTCTCCCTGTCTGACTGAGTCAGCATGTTGGTCCAAGTCTGTAGAGATAAAAGGATGAGGAAAATGATTGTGCTTCTCATGGTCCACACAGTCATCTGAGGCCGGGTGGCAGCGGTGGCGGCGACATGCTGAGCTGCAGAGGTCAGAGGTTGTGTGGGAGCGGCCTCCTTGCACCAGGAAGCGTACTAGAGCTACTGCACCAGACAAAGAGGACTCCCTCCCCCCCCTCTCCCCTCGTCAGTACTGTACAAGGCTACATGAGAAAGCGCTCACGCACGCACGAGGGAGCGCACGCTCAAACACACGCTCTCCGCGCCGGCACTCAGCCTTGGGAGAGTTTTCTTACACCTACGCATGATGAGGGGGGGCGAGGGAAAGGGCTTGTAGGAAAATGAGATGCGTGCAGCAGATCAGTCCAGCATCGCATCCAGTTGGTCTGCCAAGTCGTCAAACATGCTGCCAATGTCGTCCAAGATGGAGACTGTTGCTTTTTTTCCGGAGAGAGAGCTGAAAGTTGGGCGAGAATAAAAAAAGGATTTGGTTAGTGCTGAGGCGCGGACATCAGAGTCACACAGAGATGGAAAGCGGAGGGATTTGAGAGGATGCCAATATCTAACACTGATTGCACATTAGCTGCTCTTTGACCATCTGAGGCCTAAGTTAATCCGGGGCAATAAGATTATGCGATTTTTGTTTGTCTGTTTTTAGTACATTTTTCAAGTTCAAGATCAAGTTTTGGCAGTCGTGGAACAAAGAACGTAATCATAGCAAAGGTTATACACATGTCTTTCCAAATACAGGGTTAAGGTAGGGTTAGGGTCTCATTTCCACCTATAAGATAGATAGATAGAACTTTATTAATCCCTTGGGTAGGTTCCTCCGGGAAATCAAGTACGTTTAAGGACCTCAGAGAGCTAACATTCCAGCTTCTAAGTATAGAAGTGATGCGATGTTGGATTAAGTGGTTGTGCAAACTGTCTGCAGCATTTACGAGTGCTGCTTCTTGCACGCGCCCTCACATAAAACCACATGGAGTTATTTCCAGAGGTGTGAATGTGTGTGAAGCAGATTGCTTCCTGTTGCATGCTGCATGTCAGATAGTCCTGACCTAATTCTCCCAAAACTGTCCAAGGTTCATGTGTTGAAGTCGGTGCTGTGCTATGCTTATTTACTTGGTATCAGATCCATACCAAATGAATACAAGGCCAGTATTACCGATACGAGTATCGATACTAATGCTATCAATTATACATAATACTTTCAACTCCTACCCTGATAGTATCGATCCAATACCAGTACCAGTGTTGGTAATAAGATGCCAGAGGAGTCATTTGGATGTAATAGCTGATTTTTTTAATCCATAATTTGTATGCAAAACACTGAAACAGTCTTTTTTTTGTCCACCAAATTGTTTGTCTCCATGAATTCAAAAACTCATTCGGCTACTTAGGTATTCAATGTGCCATTATATCTAGCAGCAAGCTTCTAGCTTTGTTGTCCTGTCATTATTGATAGTGGTGCACTCGGCCATTCTTGGATTGACAACGCCTCCCTGAGTGGACTCGCAGCGTGTAATCCCCTGCAATGTTTTTGGTCTTATTCCTGGCAGCCTCACAGCCTTACTGTTCACTTTCCTTACAGTGAATCACAGAGCTGTTTTTAAAGCAAAGTGAACATTTACCACGGTCGCTGCTTCACATTGAAATCATTACGGGCAAAACGCGGCGCGGCTTTGTTTGTGAAGGAGCCGCATGAAATGCAATTTCATTGTCCGTTTGCATGCGCGACAAACATACTCAAACGCACAAGCAAACCCTGGCGGGGTCCAGATTTTTGAATTCCTCCACTCCACTGAGTTGATCAGCTGAGGGGGAATGAGTTGAGGATATTAAACGAAAACAAATTTGGATCGCTGTTTTAAAGCAACTCACTGGATTAGAATACAAGTGTTGCTTTATATCCTTCTCCTTCTTTGCCCTTTTCTGTTGCACTGGAATAGCTGCTGATAGCTAATAAATCCTCTTCCTGTTTTGGTTACAAAATAAAGCCTTTTTTTTCACAGGGGATCAAACCAAACTTCAAACCCATATATCAGGGGTGTCAAATGTAAGGTTTGACAGTCTGAGCAATGACCTACCAGAACATTTTCTGTCTTTTTTTTTTTTTTAACACATTAACACAAGTTTCACTTCTTTTTCTTGTATCAAGAAATGTCAGGGAGTTTCACTGGTTGGGCCCACTTAAGATCAGTGGCTACCTACATGTTTTGTACTGCGTAAACTCAAACCAAGCTGGTGTGTAAGCATATTTCTCACAATCTTGAGCTATTTGCTCAAAACAAAAGAGCTTGATGTCAACACGAGCCTCGGGAGTCCTTTCTGTACAGCACTAGCACTTCTATTACACTGAAGCCTTTAATAAGCTGTCTCAATTTGCAGCTCTACACAACGTAAGGTTATTTATGCTCTAATCCCTTTGTCATCAATTTGGGTGCCAACATGCAGTCCTGATGAATATAAATCTCCTTTCAGTGGAAAAATTTGATTTGCTTCTAGTACTCACTCATTTTGTGTGTCCTCCTCTTTGATCTGATGCTCCACAGCCTCCAGAGCTGCAGCCAAAGAGGCGCTGGTCTCCTCCAGCCGATGCTGAACCTCTCCCTCCTGCTCTCCTTCCCCTGCTCGACTCTCCATCTTGTCGCTCTTTGAGAACTTCTTCTCCAGCTCCTTCAAAGCCCCGTCCTCGGCTCTGCTCCTCTCCTCTTCCTGCTCTTTGTGCCTCCTGTGCTCTCGCTCTCTCCTCCTTTCCTCTTCATCTCTCCTCCTCTCCTCTTCCTCCTCCACCTCCCGCCCGCCCAACAGGTCGATGGAGAGACCGGTGATGGAGGAGCGTGGAGGTTTGACGGGGTGCGGTGAGGGAGTGGATGGACTTTGGGCTGGAGAAGGGGAAGTGAGAGGGAGCCCGGGTGAGAGGCAGGGAGCGGAGGGGGTGTCGGGAGCTGGAAGAGGGGAGGCAGAGAGCGGAGAGGAGGGTTTGAGAGCCGGGGTTGGGCTGGCTGCAGCTGGGCTAGTAGCGGCGGAGCTCGGGCTCATGGTTGCTGAAGCTACTATTGCTTTGCCGGGTTTAGGTGCTGTCGGAGGCCCACGAGGCTTTGGGGACACGGGGGGAGGGACACGCTTTGACTCTGCTCAGAGAGAATCACAAAGAATGACATCATTTTTCTCACATATAGATGATATCCATTTCTCTGAAGCAGGTTATCGTAAATAAATCAAAACAAAGAGAGCTTTGCTGTTATCTATTATTCATTTTTAAAAATGTTTTAATCTTTGACCACCCAGTGGTTCCTGCCATAGTTCACTTCCCTGGTGTTTAATTTGCAGAGCCACAGAAACATTTCACAGTTTTTAATACTGAATTGCCACTTTTTGAGGTTTTGACCACAAAGTGATGTTACCACAAAGTGTCAGCTAATCGAGTGGCAGCAACATGTCCAACATGTTCTGAAATGGTCAGCATGACCTGCTCAGCTGAGCACTGGAATGAGGAAGAAAGGAGATTTAAGTGGTTTTGATGTGGGATGTTTGTTTGTTGTTGCTTGTCAGGCTGGTCTAATGATTTCAGAAGCTGCTGGGATTTTCCCACACAACCATCTCTATGGTTTACAGAGAATGGTCTGAAAAAGGGAAAATATCCAGCCAGCCACAGTTCTCTGGGAGAAAATGCTTTGTTGATGTCACAGGTCAGAGGAGAATGGCTCGAGTGCTTTGAGTAAACAGGAAGTCAACAGTAACTCAAATAACCACTTGAGTGTAAAAGAGCACCTCTGAACACAGCAAGGGATAACAACTCTAAACGTTTATGTAGTCACCATATGTGATCAATTCCAGGTCCTTGTTTTTCTTACTCTTTCACCAATCACTGATTTTATGTAGAATACAAGGTTACACATAATGCAGCATCTCTTTGCATTAAGTAACGTCAACAATTAACAATTAACATCAATTTAAAAACAATGCTTTTCATGAATATGAACAGATATTGACACTTATAATGATATTTAAATTAAGGTAACAGAAATATTAGAGGAGCTTTTATATTTGCTGTACTCAACTATGCAATGTGTATTATAAGCCAGGTTAATTAATATTAACTATATTTTTTTAAACATGTGGGTAGTGCGGTGGCTGTTACATTTCTGGAAACAAGCTGTATGTGTCTGAGCAGGGAACATTTAGTTTAGAACAGAAGAAAAACGGTCCTTCAATATTGCTACATCCTTTTTTTTGGTTCTTCCTGTTAAATGGGAGTTTTTCTTTCCTACTCTCGCCAAATGCTTGCTCATAGGAGGTCATCTGATTGATGAGATTTCTCTGTTTGATTGCAGAGTCTTTAATGTATTATATAAAGCTCCTTGAGGGGACTGTTGTTGTGATTTGACCTTGACTTTCATTGTTAGTGCCCAAGGTCAAAAAGTTTCAAGAAACCATATCAAGTATAATATAATATGAAAGGGCATTGAAGGAGTTGTACCACGCACTTTTTGTTTTTTCAATACGACACCGGATGTCATCACAATGACGCCATAGCTGACCAGGCTGATATCAGCATGTTGTAATAAAAATAGGTTGTAGTGAAACATCAAAGGTTTTATGTGTTGTTGTGCTCCCTGCATGTTTTTGTTTTCTGTCTCTGTTTCTACTTTCTCCATCAAATAAAGGCAGAAATCATTGCCATATATAGAAATGAAGAAATATTTAAAGGCCCTATATATATAGGATTTAGATTTTCTGATACAGAAGTTAAATATCAGTGACCGTGTTTTGTGTATCTCACCGGGGCTCTGGGCCAGCTCAGTAGTGTCAGGCCCGGGTATGGGGACCCTGCGAGTTGGGGTCGGGGGGTCAGCTTGTGGCTTCTTCAGGGTGACAGCGGATGGTTTGGGTGAAACTGGTGGCTTCAGAGACTTCCTAGCTTCCATCCACTCACAGCTCTCTTTGTTGGTCTCCGTCCTCTCGGAGACCTCAGACACAGGCCTCCGTCTCAGGACCACACCGCCGTTCTGCTGCGGCTCACTTTCAATTTTACGGCCGCTATCTATTTCACTGCTAGAAGAATCTGATTGGTTATTGCTTTGAATGGGATGCTCCGTGTGCTCAGCTGTGCGTGGCCTCCTGCGTATGGTGTCAGAACCAGTAGTCATGGTAACAACAGTGGTAGACACAGCTGCAGGAGCTTCAGAGTCCGCGGCCACAGGACGCGGCTTCCTTCGGAGCGTCGCTGTGCCATCTGTGATCTCTGATGCTGAGGTGAGCACGGTGGAACGGGGCCTAGGCTCGGGGCGTCGCGGGACCGGTTGCTGAGGTAATTGGTCAGACTGATCTCCAGGGAGGCCTTCGGGTCCACTGATGGTCCTGCGGCGATTTAAAACATCGTCATCTTCAGATCCGAGACCTCCTGCGCCTGCCTGGCGACGAAGCAGCGGCGGACTCACCTGCAGATCACATCACTGTTAGACATGTAGCCCAAAAAACTCATACATTTGACTCTCACAATGACTCACACCCACCTGCAGGTAGTTGGTGCTGCTTCCCAGATTCTTCGGCAGGGTTTTGGTTCCACTCACGATGGATGTTTCCAGCATGGCTGCGAGGCTGCGAACACTTCCAGAAGCCCCCTCTGACCTCTCCAAGCCTGTTGACTCCTGAGCCCTTAAAGCAGCTCCCAGGCTGCCGCAGTCACTAGCTCGCCGCTCTCGATAGGTTGGCAGCCCAAGCAGCCCCTCCACCTGCCCCTCGCCCTCCCCATCACCCCCAGTAATGGAAGAACAGGACCGTTTGGGAGGTGTTGGGGGCCGACCTTTCCTACGGGGACGGAGGGTGACAGATGACTGGCTGCGGTTAACAGTGACATCATTAGCGGCAGCGGTATGTGAAGAGCTGCTGCGGCACACGGTGGCATATCTAGAGTCTGATTCCGAGCCAATTAGACTGTGAGTTCTCCGTCGCTCTTCCTCCTCGTTGGGCAGCTGCAGCAGGGGTACTGCCGAGTCTACTGTCGACTGCTGGGTGGATGGCCGCGGCCGAGCCCTGGGGGAGGCCTGCTGGGTCCGAGTGTGCGGGGGCGTTTGTGGTGGGGTTTGAGTGGGTGTGTGGGGAGGGGTCTGTGTGTGTGTGAGACCTGGGCGAGGTTTGGCCAGAGGGCTGGGGACCCCGTCCCTCTGCTTCCTCGCCTCTTTCCGCAGCTCTGATGTGATGTTGCCGCCGGGTCTGGATGGAGGTGTAGAGGGGCTCTGAGGAGGCTCGGAGCCACTTTCTCTTCTCTGAAGCTCCTTCAGTCGCTTCACTCCCAACATTATCTTCTTCTGATGACCTGAGGGAGGGTGGGAGTGTGGGGGGAAACAGAGGATTGTGAGAAGAGAATGAGCTATATTTACACTGCAAAGCTAGAAGAGAGTGGGCTTTCTGTATTTCCAACCTTTCATATAAAAGCCACCATGAAATACAAATTTACATTTTCTTGAAAACTGCAAATCATTAATGGCAACCTCATTCTGCGCTAGCCATGCATATTAAAACTAAGCCATAGGTTCACAGTTGCCAGACGTTGGACTGCTAGAAGTCAAACAATTCTCCCCACCAAAAGCTTGAATAATAATTATATCACTGTGTAGGTTTGTTGTTGGTTTTTTTACAGTATTATCCTACCAGAGTTCACCTCTCCATCTGTACTTTTTTAGTAGGAAAGTGAAACCCAGAGCATATATATGTGCAATCTGTAAATGCCCATAGTGTTTTCGTTATTCTCTTATTGTGTCATTGGTGGGACCGTTGCTAAGCAGCGCTCCCACTCTGCGTTGTTATGTCCAAATTTTTCCAATAGCATAATCCGGGTTCATATCTGGTCCTGCACCATTTGTCGTAGAAACGTTGTCTAAACATTAAAATGACTGGCTGACGTGCACACTGACAGCCACATGCAAACATGGTGTTAGTGCGAAAGCTCTTCACGGTTTTTGACAAACTAAACCACAAAAACATTTCTAACAGCAGACCTGAGACTAATTAACTGACAGAGTAGAAGATGCAAAAAAATTCTGTCTGAAGGATTTCTCTACAACCTGCCTGGCGAGCTGAAATTTTTCAGTCTACGGCCATTTTTTTTAACACCATACGACAGGAAAATCAATCTTCTTTCCAACAGTGTCTTCCTGAAAGCCAGCAGATATAGACTTTTTGATCTGTAGGCATTTGAGTGAGAGAAGTGCCATTTAACTGCTCAATAGACTCCCATTATAATTTGATAAAGGATTTTTGGAGAAAAGCAGGAACAACCTCTGTTTTTATCTTTCTTCCTTGGCCACATTTTTTACAAAAGAGACACACACACAAAAAAAAACCCCACACACAGATTTGTGGAGCTACTTCTTAGGACTGTCACATTTTTAAAAGCAGGTAGATACAATTTACAGATTTGGCTTTTTAAGCCACTTTACGAGAGCAGTGCCGAGCCGATTTTTACATTTGTTTTGACAGCTGGTTACAATGAGTCACACAGAGTGTCTTCACCAGGTGCAAACAATAGACGCTTAACAAGCTGAAGATGATGGGGCACATAATCATCTATTATCGTTTTATTGGTTCATTTGAATCTCATCTTTCCCTCTGTGATGCGTTTAAACGTTTGTTCACATTAAATTCTTGTGTGTCTCCCACACAAATGGTTACACACGATTATAGAGAACAGCTTGAAATGCGCTTCGACACATTTCAGCCAATTTAAAGCAATTTATCCATCTGTCTATTCAAAGCTTTGCAATTTTTAAACAACAAGCACAGTACAAAGACACTAACGGCGACTAACAGGAACCCTGTTTCTTAATGAAGGATTGCACTTTCTGTAGATCTTGTGTTGCCAAGTTATATTATGTTGCCTATCATCTAATTTTATCTTACCGAGCTTGGTGATGCCAATCTCTCGCAGATCTTCAAGGCTGATGTCCGAGACAAAGTCGATGTTCTCATACCCATTCTGCACGAGTACCTGGTAGTACTGACTAAGGCCCAGGTGAGACAGCCAGTCTGCCAGATTAGCCTTAAATAAACGCAAAGACAGACAGACACGGGGACAGTTATGATGCTGCGTGAGCTGGACGTGTGCGTGCTCATGTGTTTGTCCGACCTCCTTATTCTAGATTGTATGCAGCAGCTAACATCCTTACAGGCTTGTGGTCAGGCAGCCAGTCTGTGGAGGGCAGCTTGCTGATCTCTGATATTAACTTCTTTCGATGTCCAGGCTTCATGACCCCAATTGCCGTCAGATCCTTCAACGCAAAGCACACTCAGTCACATCATGAATCTACCACTTCTACTGGAGGTGTTTTTATTTTTATTTCTATTCAAATGTGATAAGTTTTTACAGGCAACTCTGACATTTGCACACGTGATATGCCTTCAGGAATATTTTTGCTTTGGATAATCTCTGATGAGTGTCGCCTGTCCTTTGGGGACGTTTACATCATAGCACTGTGTCTGCTTCAGCGCGCACACACACAATCACATTAAAAACCACATTCAAGGACAAACACAGAGTAGTGTTTACAGCACAGACTGTAACACGCGGCCATGTGTGAACACAGGTATGTAAATGAAGCAGACGGAGCATGAGAAGTGACTGGTTGAGGCTCAGGACTCACACCGGGGGGGTCAGGTGACAGAGACAGGAGGGTCATGATGACATCATCCAGGTCAGTGGGGAGCTGATTTTTGAGAGCTGTGCTGGGCGGAGCCTTGACAGACAAGGGGCGGGACGTGAGGGGGTCAGGGGTCATGACCTTACCTCAGGGGTCATGCGGCTAATGGTGTCTAGATCATATCCCGCGGTGAGGAAGTGGGTGGTGTAGAACTGCAGCTGAAACTCACCCAGCCACGCCACTACTGCCTGCTTCTAGAACACAGAACACAGAGCACTACTGCCTGCTTCTAGAAGAGTCCACAGGCCTCTTCTAGAGCCCGCTCTACAACACATGAGAGAAAACTGTTCTAGAAAACAGGACAGAAACATCTAAGGAGCCCTAACCAGCAAGGAAAGGGAACCTACTCTGGAACACATGAAGGGGAGCTGTTCTACCTAAAAAGGAAATAAAACATAAGAAGAATAATCCCTGCAATTATTCAAACTCTGCCTAAAATGACTTCAGGTTTGTCAGGAATAATAATAATAATGATAATAATAATAATAACAGTTTTTCCAAATAACGTTCTACTCCCACACAATACTCGTTGTTATCCTCTAGGGTTTGTACAAACAGTAAGACACACGCTGGATAACAGATTACAAAGTAAGTGCAAATATAAGATGCCTGCTTGCTCCTAGTGTTAATTAGCCAGTTACGTTTTGAGATCTCTGCCACTGAGATGCATCCCACCATCATCTCGATTCATACTTTTCAGTCACATGACTGTTGCAGAGCACTGCAGGGAAAAACACTGTCCCTGGGCAGGTCAATTAACAAATAGAAATACATAAAAGCACATTTTCAGTAAGCAGATTATACTCATACAAATGTATGGTTCCCTTTAGGGCTCGCCACACTGAATTATCTGCCTGCATCTCACCCTATCCTTAGCATCCGTCTGTGTCACACCAACCCTCTTCGTGTCCTCCTTCACTACATCCATGAATTTACTCTGTGTTCCTTCTCCTTTCCTCCTGCCTGGCAGCTCCATCTTGGACATCCCTTGTCCAACATATCTACTATCTCAACCCTCTCCATTCTGGTCACTCAGAATAAAAAGCTTGAAGTCTGGTACCTGTCCTTTTGTTATCCACATTATATGTCACAGCAGGTCTCACTACTGCCCTGTAAGCCTTCAATCTTACTCTTCCTGCTAGCCTTTTGTCAAAAGCATCCATGTGAGCTTTCCTATCTTCTCATCTTCAGTGGCCATCGTTAAACCAGCCCTTCATCTAGTATTTAACCTGGCAAATGTTTCACACAGGTCTCCCTATTTATCTGGGCTTAGGTACCAGTACCTGGTTTGTGGGTGGATTAAATGAGGGCTCAGTTGAACCCGGGACCGCTTCCACATGAAGCGAGAATCATCCCTTAGACCAAAGAGCCATTCACAATTGCGAGCCATCAGTTTCAGAATAACTGTATTAGATATTAGCAGTTTCAAGGCAATAATATCTCCGTATTTAAAAGTTGGCATTTGTGTGTATGGACAGCAAAGGAAGAATTTCATTGCACAGAGAAATGCTATTTCTTCCGTACACATGACAATAAAAGCTTTGAATCTTTGAATAATATTTTTATGTAACATCAATCTTTTCGTAAGCTATTTCCATTTTCCAGTGGGCCAGATTGGAGTCTTT
>VOQK01015924.1:15322-29726 GCA_015052645.1 Benitochromis conjunctus
TATATCACTTTGATTTTAAGGTGGAATTTCACTTACGTTATATTATAAATTCATGGAAGCATTTATAGATTACAGATTATAAGTAGCAGAAAGTAATATAAAATAACTATCCGTTGATATTTGATCGAAATTCTTATAATGATTGTATTACTTGAGAAAAGTGACATAACCCTTTAACCTGAGCGAAAACCAGGGTTACCGAGACTGTTACAGAGCAGGCGGCGTGCGAGATAATACTGGTTTATTATTTAAAGTGTAAAACAGTCACATTTAGGTTTTAGTCATAAATTTAAGAGAACTACATTTATCTCTTCACTCTTGGTGCTAAGTTGCAAATATCTGTGTAAAAATCATCTTAAAGCCGTTTACTTGTCACAAGAGAAAACTAGAGCTCTGTTTTAATGAACACAATCAAATAAATGTTGAAATTACTCGACTCATTCACAATCAGTAACATTGCTCTTCTTCGTTGGTGTTTTCCTACTTACCAAAATAACTTGAGAATTTAAATGCAAATGTTGAAATAAGGAAGCGTCTACAGTTAGAGACCCGAGTGCACATTATGCTTGTGTAAATGCGTACCATTTCACAGTAAGACTTTAAAGAGCGGGACCGTGCATGCACAGAGCTTTATGAGCCGTGCATAGACACAGTTTTTGTCATGTCTACACAGACGTTTATGGATCTGGCTCAGGAACTTGTTTGCTGTTTTTCTTGTCTCTAGTCTCGATGTGGTGCCAGTTTGTGGAAATTCAGAAATAGCAGGAAATCATCCTTTTATGATGCTTTCCCCCCCCTTTAACTTCAACCCTCATAAAGAGGGAGCCATTCAAATTACAGGGTAGTAATGAGGCTTTAGTTGCCCCCAAACAGGCCTGAGCTCCTGATAAAGCAACTAAATCCAGAGTTGGCCATCTTGAACCCGATCAGGATATTTAAAGGCTGGTTTTCTTTGTAACTGCTAACAATCTGCATTCATGTGACGTATTCTGTGTGAATCTGGTGTCTCGCAAATGTTCCTCAGTGTTTCCCTTTTAACTTTAGTCCTAAATAAAATGCTGCTAACTGTTGTATGTTGTAAGTTTGAATCCTTGGGAAGGATTGTTACTGCAGGTAATCACTGTAGAGGATTCGTGCTCTTTAAAATACACATCAGCTTCTTTCTGTCTAAAGAGGAAGTTTTAAGGACTTTCTGTGATTTTTACCAGAAACCAAACCTCAGTCCCACAAAGAGTGAAGAGGATTTTGTTACAGTTTTTTTTAAATTTCATCCAATAATAAATATTAGATTGCATATTTGCTGATATTATCGCCTCGCCTAAGAACGATCTAAATTGCTCGAGCTGCACAGACACCTGGTTTGCTCAGTGACGTATTTTATGAAGAGCACAGAGGATTGTGTACAGTGTAAAACCGAGTTATGTTGTGAAGGCTCTGCCATGACCAGTGTTTATTAGTGAGAGTTGTTCATTACCATTTTATAAATCTTTAAAATTCTGAAATCCTGATTCACAACTTTCTGTGAATGAGTTTGAATGTAAGAGTTTCAAATGTTCTGTACCTGATTTCAGTAAATATATCCTCACTCCAGCGATAACTACAAATATATCTGCCATCTCCTGTTTTTGGTCTTCACGCGGTTTTGAAAGACGCTGCGTTGTGCGCTTCAGGAGTGAATCTGCATGTTATTAATGTGTGACGCTCTAAAGGTCCGATGCCTTGTTCCTGTACATACTGAAGAGCCATGTCCTGTATGTAACGACGATGCTGGTTTTTACGTCTGATTTTGTTAACGTGACCAATAAAATTGCTGTTGTTTTTAATGCAGGGTGCTGCTCTCTGTGTTTATTTAGCAGTTGAACGTCTGCTGGACCTCATTTGCATTTCATCAGGTTCAGAGGTGAGAAAAACATCCTGCAGATTATGCTCCCACACTGTGGCAGCAGGGCAACCTGGTGTTACTGCACAGTCAGAGGGAGCCTTCCTCTGTCTCCTGGTTAAACTTAGGAAAACTCTTTCCAACTTTAGTCTAATTTAAATCAAACATAACAACAATCTGGTGAGTATCAGGTGTTAAAGAAATCATCAGGGAGGCTCTAATCTGACCCAGATTCTTTGCTTCTATGCTTCCAAAATTCTAAAATTTAATTCAAATTTATTTATACTGTGCGAGTTCACAATAAGGCAAAGTATGTAGGTATAGACTGTATGTGAAAGATGGGTGAAGCCACCATGATGTAACCATGCGGTGTCACGGTCCTGGGTCGGTGACCCAGCGGTTTCAGTTTCTTGTGTTTGTTGGACATTTTCTATTTTGTTTAGTCCTCTGTGTTAGTCTTGAGTGATTCTATAGTCCCTAGGTTGTTATGTTGAGCTTTCGGTTATTAGATTTCCCCTTGTGTCTTTGCCCCTGTGTTTCCCTCTGCGTATCTGTGTATATAGTTGTGAGTTCTTGTGCCTTGTTTCCCCTTGTTTTATTCCATCATGTTTCCCCAGCCTGTCATGTCTGCTCTTTCTCTCTCCCTCGTGTTTATTTGCTCCTTCTTTCCTGTTTTATTGTGAAAAGTCTTGTGTTTCTGCATTCGGTGTAGTTCCTCTGTGGCGTTGTGTTAATTCGTATCAGCTGTGTTTCCCTGTGTGTTCTCATTTCCTCGTGATCCTTTTGTGTATTTATGTCAGCGTCTCCCTCAGTCCCATGTCGCGTCCTCCCTTTGCTGTGTGCGTCTCCCTCATTGCTGTGTGCGTCTCCCTCGTTGCTGTGTGCGTCTCCCTCGTTGCTGTGTGCGTCTCCCTCATTGCTGTGTGCGTCTCCCTGTGTTCCTGTAGGTTTCAGAATCCCAGTGCAGTTTAGTTCTGTTTCGTATCACCCCACGTCTGCAGTAAAGCATGTTTTTGGAGTTTACTTCTTGTCTCTGTGAGTTTACATTCGGGTCCTTTTCCTGCCTGCACACAGCCGCATCGTGTCGTGCGGTTTGTGAATTCCCATATTGGATGTTTTGTCAGTTACTGTCACATAGTAAAATCAGACCTGACGAGGAGTTGAGTTATCCCAGAGTAAGAGTATACCCCGCTTTCTACTCGCTTTTAACTTTAAGGTCATGATTTGCTAAATTTGTATGATTGTATTCAATAGGACAGGAAAATCTGAAAATCCCTGCTGACCATTAGAAAGAATCTGAGTTTAAGGCAGCTATGCACTGGCTTCACTTTTCTGGCCTAGAAGCTGTGGCCAAGCCACCGGCATGCATACCTGTTAATAGTCACAGCTTAATAAAATCCCCAAATTTTACTGACTAAAACTGGAGCAAGGCCTTCTTGCACCAACACTACAAGCACAGCAAAGAGGTCCATTTGAGTAACTTAAATAAGCTGAGGTGAAGCCTGGCAGGCCGCTATCAGCTGCCTGTGTGAGCATGTGCAGTGCAAACGTTTAAGACCTTATAACATTCAAATGAGTGGCTCCTGTTAAGAATGTAAAATACAAAAATCGTGACTCATACAGTTGTGAAGTAATTAGAAATAGCGATAGACACCAAAGCAGTTTTTCTCATCAGGCTGTGAAGCTGCTTATTTCTGCTGTAGGGTTGGATGTTTTAACATTAGAGCGGCCTCCACCGCAGTGTCTGTTACTCCATCTCGGCTTAACTTTAAACCTTTGAAGGTTGCAGCTTTTCAAAGACACACACAACATCATCATCATCATATAAACAGTATCACAAATGGCGGCGGCTTCATGTCAGCTCTCTGGGAAAAACTGCAAAAACTATGACAAATGATTATTTATTGAGTTTGTTAAACATTTGTCATCTCACAAAAGGATATGGTATCATGCAGATAAACACTGGCTGTATAAAAAACAAAATAGAAGGCCTTTAGGGAACCAGTTTAAACCCCGATTGTGTTATTGTTGTAAAGCTATGCAATCAACATCGACACTGTAATGGTAATTAAAGCGATAAAAGCTTAACTGAAACGCCTGCAGATCTAACCACTGCAGTGGTTTTCATATTTAAACTCCGCCCTTCAAGTGTCCGAGTGTCCCCGCTGAGCTGGTTGTGACTTAGAGCAAAGCCCGTTTTTAAAACTCTAAAAATATTTTCTAGTCTGTCTCCAGCACTCTGTCTCATTGTTATTACTGACAGTGATTAAACTGAGTGCTGCATGATGCCGTTTTGTCTCCTCTCGTTTTTGTTTCTTGTCCTTTTTATTATTTCTCTGTTTGCTAAGTGTGACTGCTCTGGAGTCAGATGAATCCCCAGTCAGCATGACTCATAAATGTCACAGATTACTGTTTTCCACAAGACAAAATGAGAAGCTTGCCTGTCTTTCTACCCACACAGGAGCATTAGTAAAGACTCCCTGCTGATCTAAAGGTAAGTCTGCCTCGTGCAGAACCTCTCATTAAATTTAATAAGAGAAACATCAGATGAATCTGACCGAGCTGTGAGTTTTGATTTTCAGAGACTTGTTTATGTCCCCGTCACTCCCACTCACTCTTTTTTCTTTACTGTCCTCTTCTGGCTGCCATTTACATCCTAACAAAGCAAAACATAAAGGGTTGTTTATGTGGTGTTAAACTAAAACTATCACTTTTAAAATGTCCTGGAATAAATGGAAACACATCAAGGAGAAAAAGCAGCTCTGTTCATTTTATGAATTTTAAAGAGGAAGTCAAAGCATGAAGGAAACTGTGCTGACAAGATAACAAACACAGTCCAGAGTCGGGCAGTTAAGAGAGAGCACAGACGACACACCTCACAGTCCAAACTCAGCTTTTTATTTCATAAGAATACCATGCAGCCATTCCTGTGCTTGGTTAGCATGCTGTTTCCACAAACAACATGGATATGATGCACACACACACAAGAGCTGCTAATTAGTGCTGAATAACGCACACACACACACAAAATACTCATCAATACTGGGGCACAAACCAGTGTTGATGAGTAAGCATCAGAGAATTTCATTTTAAAAATGCCCCAAATGCACAAACACATCAATGAAGTGAAAAAATCCACTTCAGAGACTCCAAGCAGTGAACTTTAAACACACACAGACCAGCAGCCACACCCCTAATTTTAAACCCAAATAAAAGGTAATAATTCACACCTCGCATTTGTTTTGAAGAGAGAAACAATCCTTAGATCTCAAAATTGTTTTTGTAGCTGACGGCTGTAAACAACAACAACAACGACGACAACAATAGCTGCTGCTGTGATTTGGATATTTAAACATGACTCATTAGAGGAGCTGCAGTTTGTTTAAGGGGTCTACAACCTTTGAGCAACTTTTGATCCACAAAAAAATCAGCATGAAGCTAGAAACATATTTGGGCCTCATGGTGATGATTATGTTCTCTACTTATGAATCAGAGAAAACCCTAATGCTGTATGGAGTCCCACAAGGATCAGTCCTTGAGCCCCCGTTGTCTTTACATGCTTCCTATAAGGAAAATCATTCAAGAATAGAAGTTCACTTATCATAGCTATGCAGACGACACCCACATTTATTTGGCTGTCTCGCAAACGACTTTGATCCTACTTTGAAAAACTGGAAGTCTGGATGCAACACAATTTCCTTCACTTAAAAAGAGCCATGTTTAGAAATAAAGATGTACAGTTGCAACTTAGTTCACAACTACAATCTACAGCCTGAATTCATGTGATACATGTTAGTGTGATCATGGATGATTACCTTAGTGTCACTGATGTGGCTGTAACCACATCATTTTTTGGCGTCTCAGGCAGATACACGTTCCAGTGTGATCGCAGCAAGAAGCTTATTCGCGCCTTTATTTATTTATTTTTTAATGACCACTGGATAGTTACAGTTAGTTATAAAATACTGATGCAAGAATTTTAACAAAAACCAGGAATCACATCACTGTGATCCTCTGCTCCATGTGTTAGTTTCCAGACTAGGATTAGTTAGAATAAATAAACGACATCCAAAATATTGATCCATCCATCAGTTCATCCAGGGTTGCTGTAACTTATGCCCTGTCACAGGGTACAACGTGCACAGGTCACCAGTCTATCACATAGAGACACAGGGAGCTGTGGGAGATGAGCCTCATGAGGTTCTGGAGCCACTGATCTCCATCACCTTTTCACCTTACAGTTTAGCCATGAATCATTTTCTTTACAGGACTTATTTCTCTTCAGGAAACCAGCATTGTAAGAAAAAGTTGGTCCACAAACTTCCTCTTTAGCTTTGTATTGTTCATTAGTTTCAGCTCAGCAAGCTGTTATTTCCCCTGCAGGCAGGCGACAAACAGCCATCTCCAGTCCTCCTTTATCTGCCAGGGAGTGCTGAGAGGTAAATATAGCACAGGAAGCTGATGCTCTGGTCACAGCAGTGCTCCATCTCAGGTGCTCGTTAGAAGATTAAAAAGAAAGGCACACAGTGAGACAGAAAAGGCCTGAAAATACAGAGTTTATAACAAGCTGTTTAAACTCCACGATCTGATGCTGAAGAAAAAAAAGTCTGCAACCACTCTGTTAAACTGAATGCTAATGTCAGTATGCTAATACTGACGTTTAACAGGTAGGAGATTGGAAATTAATCCAAAGCAGCAGTGCCACAACTGCAGTTCCTCTACTGGCCACTTGAGGCTGCCTCCAACACTGGTCAGCATCCACGGACTCCCACGTGAAAGTGGGAAACCTTACAGCTGAAATAAACAACTTTACAGCCTGATGTTGAAACTGTTTTACACTCCATCAATGTTGTTTACCTTCTTGAATACTTTGAGGTATTAACTTATTATTTTTGAAATTATTAAAACTTAACCTTCTGTGGTCTATGGACGCGCCGGCGCGTCACACCGACATCGGCGATAAAAGGGGGCGTGGCATGGGGCGGGGCCGCAATGCGATTCCGTTTTGATTTGTGTTGACAGTGCATATTGCCCTAGACCCCAGAGGGTTAAATTTAGGGGTGTGGCTGTTTTGGTCGAGTCAGCAGACACAGATCTCGACCTCAAGATCCCGATTGTGCTGCTGGTGCCTTTCAGAACATTTTATTACCAATAATATGATTTGCTGTTTGGTTAGTTGCACTGCAGCCTGTCCAAGATACCTGTGATCCAGTTTTGGTGAGTAATCTTACATTAACAGTCGGTCACTTGGCATTAATTAGCAGATTGTGTTTGTCTGTGACTGCACCTGTACAGTTTCTGCTGGCCAAGCTAGCTAGCCCTAATTGATAATTAAAAACAAATATGGCCACAACCAAATTCCATTACTGCTGTCCAGTACCACCACAGTAGCCACTGTAGGTGATGCGACCGTGGGTATGTCCATCTTTCATGTACAGTTTATAGAAAAAAATCCAGTAATAAAAGCCAGAGCATTTAGTCAAAGGGTTTTTATTCAGTATTACTGAGATAATTAAATACACTTGTTCAGTTGACAACAATCCAAACAAAAACAAAGAGCCATGTTTCAGCATTCTTTAATATTTTCACATCAAAAATGAAAAAGCAGCAGCACAATTTTATTAAATATCTGGTTTGAGTTTGATGGGATCTATTATTTAGGAAGGGTAGAGGGGTTTTCACTCGTACGTGTTTTTAGATTTAAATAAGCATCTCGGTGGTTCTGCTTCTTTGATGGCAGCTTTCTTGATCAAAGCTGAGATTTTTCATTTATGCAGTAATCTCCAGACTCGCAGATCTCGCCCTGCAGCCAAATGTCACCTCATTACTTCACAAAATAATGCTGCTCAGCAATGTTCAGATGTCAGTATAAAAGACAAAATATGACTTTATTATGCATAATGGCATCAACCTTCATCTGTCTGGCATTGTTCTTTTAGGGGCTGTTTCACATTGGAGCAACCTTTTTATTTCAAAGTCATGGATATTTGCGACAGCAGTAACTGAGTTTTTGTTACGTGAATTTGCATCCAAAACATTTAATTCCTATGCAATCAGAAAACAAACTCTCCTACTCAGAAGAGAAAAGTGAAAATCTTCAGGCCACAAACACGGATGAAACCAAACCCTCAAAGAGGAGACGGCGGCTGCTATCGGCCGGAGAAAAAGATGCTGATGTGAGTAGCGAACAGGAAGTAGAAAAACGGGAAACTACATGAACATGTCATCGTAGCCAGGAGGCGGCATGTGGTCTGGATCTGGCCTAAAAGACAAAAACAAGAGAAACAGACAGAGCTGTTGTTAGTGTGGCCAGTGGAAGGTCGGTGGTTCGATTAGACACAGATAAAAGCTCTGTTTGAATGTGTGTGTGATTTGGTGAATGAGGAATAAGTACCGGCACATTTACTGTCGTGCTTTCACATTTTTGTCTCAGTTTTATTGTGACTGCTGGTGTTCAGACTGAGGCCTGTAACCGCACTGCAGGGCGGGGTTAGCTAATGAAGCAAATACACTGGCTGACGATGCTTAGTGGAGCCCACTGCCTGCTGTTGGACTGATGTTTGCCATTTTATTTTGAAAGGTTTTTGGTGCGTCTCCTTTATAATCCAAGTTAATGCACAATTAACCTGGAGAGCACAAATCAAAGAGCAAGAACAGGAAGTGTGAGCAGGAGTGGAGCCATGTTCTTGTTGCACTGATTTCAGGTGTTCACAACACAAAGCAGAGGCTCCAAGGACAATGAAACTGTCTTTAGTGCTTTTTGTGCTTTATTGGGGCTGAAAAGCAGATTAATTCACAACAGAAGCAGATTAAAAAACTGTGTATATGCACTTCTGCACACTCAGCATTTCACAGCACTTAAGGCTGCAAACAGAGGCAGCCTTCATCTGACTACTTTCCTTATGGTTGTTCCATTTGTCAGTTTCATCTACATCAGTTTGGAGCTAAATTAATGCCAAGCAGGTGATTTTGCTGTGAGTCATTGCATTTGCTGAAAATGCTGCTGGGGACTCGTCTGTTTCACCCACAGGAACATGAGCTGGACAGTCGCGGCTGTTGGACTCACACCGAGCGACCGGAAGATTAAACACACAATCTTACTACAGAACTAAGACGGTTTTTTCCTCTTCCAGAACAAGAAGCAACCTTTACTGGTTTATTAGTCTACCTAGTTACCGATTCACTAAAGTCTGTGTCTGTAGATGAGGCTGGTAGGCTGGTGCCAGGCTGGTAGCTAATGATACTTTTTTTTCTAGCATTAACTTTAAGGCAACTTTGCATGATTATCTAATAATCATAATCAAACCTTTATTTTATAATGAATCTTAAAAATGGCACCAAATGTGTCTATAATATGTAAGAAAATACACAACTGTTGTATTTAATTTGCTTTTGTTCTGTAGAGAATGTATTTCAGAGGATCGCTGTAAATGACATATAACCATTATAAGCCTTTATTTGGGTTGACACAGAGTCAAAAGCTGCCTCCGTTACGTAAGGTGGCTCCTCAAAACTCTTCAGATTGCTAAACTGGAGATGCCATCTGGCATTACTGAGATTAAAATGGGTGCAGCTTTGTTGTGTTTCATTTCTGCTGCATTAAATCTGGTGGAGCTGCAGCTGAGAATTTTAAAAAAAGCTTTAATAAGATCAGTTGCTCTTGGATTTCTGATTAAGTCGGAAAATAAGATCTTTTTATTTTTGAGAACTTATTTTATTTCAGAAATCCAAAGTGTCTCTGACCCTCTGAGAGGTTCAGCGTAGCCTCGCAGCTGTTACAGCCCGAATTAGTGCAGACAGATGGAGGCGTGTGCGTGTGTGTGTGTGTGTTCGTGCATGCGTCTCACCCTGGTCTGTGACGTCCGATGGGTCCAAACGGATCGAAGCGAGCTCCTGGGGGAACGGCTCCAGGAGGCAGGATGTCTGGTATACCACTAGACGGGTCAAAGCCAGAGCGAGGATAACCTGACCTCAAGGGGTCGACTATCATCCCACCACCGCCGCGAGACCTGAGGACGGGAGGCGGAGTTCAGAGAGTCAACAGAAGGACACGTGTCAGCTGGTTTTGTTCACTTTATTCTGAAATCCCACTGAAACGTCAAAGAGGCTACAGCTTTTATCTGAAAGTGTTTAAAAATAAATCACTAGTTAAGTAACGGTAATGCTATTATGACATCAACAAGTTGTACTTTCATGATTGTAATGGATGATGACGGAGCTAAAAACCACCCAACGTGGAGCGGCGGTCTGCAGAGTATTATCCAGCTTACACCACGCTCGCTTTCCGACATCTAAACAAGACAAGTTTCAAAAGCAGACGTCATGACGTACTCCCCAGTATGGAAATCAAATCAAAGAATAACACGCTAAAAACACTAAAAACAACAAATAAAGTTGGTTTTAAACTTTACCTGTGTACAGGTTTAGGCCAAATAACATCTCGCAACACAACCCAAAAAAATATAAAAATGGACGCCCGCTGCCCTTTTACATTTGTAAACATGTGCAGTGGCTCATACTGGATCATTTGGCTGCCATTAAAATCCTCTCATGAGCCTTACTGGCTCTTCTGGAGGGCTTGCCCAAAAGCTCAGCTATTATATATAATAGTTATATCACAAATAACTATTATATATAATATCATATTGGAAGTTGGATTTCGACTGATTTCTGGTGAATAGAAACTAAAAGGCCTTTATATGCCTGGGGTAAAAATATCAGTCAGTCATTAAAGGGCAGCTCTCCACAAAAACTTGGGTTTGATTATTTTGCTATACTTGCACATTACAGTGAGATACTCTGACAAGCTAAAACATAAAGCTACATGTGGGGAAACAAAGTGTTGAAATTAACCTTCAGTGATTTAAAAAGTCTCCTGGTGGAAGGTACGTCAATACAAAACCTGTGTTAGAACAGAAAAGCTTGAGCTGATAAAAGATTCATATTAAGACTAAACTTAGATTCTGCGGCTGCTTTTGTCTGTCTTCTTCTCTGCGACTCTCTGACATCAGAGCTTAAAGCTTCGCATTCAGCTGGTTACGCACCAGTAATCCAGAGCTGTCCGTTACTGTGAGGGCCGACTGTTCATCCCCAAATCCCAGATTAAGGAAAACCCAGGAGAACGCCTAAATGTATGCCTGAGATAGATTTCCATAAACAGATTTAAAGGATTTAAACATGACAGGAAGAGACGGACTCACCCAAAGGGATCCAGATCTGCTCCTCCAGCTGCAAATGGAGGAACCATGGGGTCGGGCCTGAAACAAGCACACACATACACGTCTGTAAACTTCAAAACCAGTTAAATACAGGATCAGTCTACAATCATTTTACACCAAAACCAGTCAATGGAAAACAAACTACAACAGCTACAAATATATATCAACATGCAGCACAACTGATGAACTTCTTTACCAACATCTAATAAAAAGAAATACTTTATTTATGCTCAAAATTTACCATTATAGGAGCAAAAACATTAGAAACACCTTACAAAAAAAGTAAAATGATAAAAATGTAAAAATCGAATATATTAGTTTTGAAAAATCTTGAAATGTGAAAAGTTTCTTTCAGCTTTTGTGAGCCTGAAGCGCTGAGGAGACACAGTAAAGGAGATGTTAGCAGTGTCACCTCACAGCAGCAAGGTTCCTGGTTCAAATCCCAGTTGGACTTTTCTGGTTGTAGTCTATTGTATCTAATACAATGAGGAGCTTAAATGTAAAATGAATGTGTTATGGTGGTGCAGACTTTCGCTGTGTGTCCATGTGTCTGAGGAGATAAAAGAGTGAGAAAAAGAGCTCAGCTGCATGTCCAGTAAGTGGTGCAGAGGATGGTCTGGGTCCATTAATTATCCAGAGCCATTTACCACACACAGCCACGGTCATTCAGAGGACCTTCGTCTGTTGAAGAAGACGTCCCAAGTGTGGTGATTCAAACTGAATTCGACGCTATGACAAACTCTCATCCCACCAGCAAGCACAGAAACGTTCCTTCGCAGTAGCGTGTCTGAGGTGAGGCTACAACTAGTTCAATCCCTCCACATTTCTGACGTGACAACATCTGCAAGCAGCACATGAAACTCCACTCACGGTGTTCCCTCTGAGTCTTAATCAGCTCACCGAGCTCGTCCATATTACTGACTAAGCGCCTCACGTTCCCCACGATGATCAGGTGGACAGGTCCAGCACTGAAACCCCAGCATTTCCTCCTTTGGTCCTCTGGGATAACAGCAGGCCTCGCTTCAGGCAGTCAAACAGGACAACCAGCAGGTGAAGACTCTCAGAGTGACACGTGAGGAAAAACCTCTGGGGGACTCGTAAGTCTTGATTTTACAAGACTTGGAAAAAGAGCTGTGCGAGATGACCATATTAGGGACATTCTGTCTTAGTGACATCTGTTCTTGTACATACACTGACCTCGTGTAATCTGAACATTTCCTTTCGAGGCCTGTCTGAGTCGACTGAATTTGGTCCTTTCTAGGATTTAAAAATGCTCCGACATTTCAGAAATACAACTTTGGGAAATTAGATAGTTGATGTAGAAAATTCAGCTTTATTGCATTTTGAATGCAGGATATTGATGTCCATTCGATCATCACTAGCTGGTTAAACATTTAGGTATATTTAAAAGATATTTATTTATTCTCTTATTCTCATTTTTTATCCATCCTGCAATCATTATTTCATTTTAGCTTACAATCATAAATGACTGATGCCATTTACAGTTGCTTTAGGAATAGCTTTACCTATGGAAACACAGCATGCTTGATTCAGCTTCCAGTATGACTGGTTGAGAGTACACCAGGTAAAAGGTCTCACATCTGATTCATCCAATCGTCAGGTGTTCAGGGTCATCTCTGCGCCCTCCCTCCTCTTTCTACTCGCTGCTGTCAACTCAGTTGCTTTTGCCATCATTCCTCATCTGCTTGTTTCTCTTTGTCACTCCTGAATTTTCTCTTAAGTCTGTTTTCTTACTTCCTCTCCATTATCTTGGTCTGTCCCCCCCCCTCCTCTCCACTTTTACTTTCTCCCCATCTGTCACCGTTTCTCATCCTCATCTCCATCCCCTCTGTCTGCCCCTCTCTGGGGACAAGGAGGCGACAGCAGCGAGGTCGATAAAGTGCTGACATCATCTCGCATCTCATCTGAGCGGGTCATGGCTAAGAGGACGGGGGAGGAAGAGGAGGAGGGAGATGAGGAGTGAAAGTCAGAGTAACTCTGTCCTTGCTCACACATGTGCTGATGTTTCCATCACTTCAGACGACGTTACACAGACTTCATTTCCAGGGCGGTCCGTATAACCACCTTTAACGTTACCATACAGGATGTGCATTTTTCATCATTTAAATGTCAAGTAGTGCATGTTAAAGATTTTCATGTTTACTATAAATAAACACTGAACAAATAAAATAATAATAATAAAAAATTTTTTTTTAAAGTTCATTTATCCAAACTCACTTTGCTTATTTGCTACACCTACCGGCCATTTTTCTATTACTGCACTATAACATCTGCTGTTACACACCAACCAGATCTATGCAGAGGAGCTAAGTTCAGCTAGCACCGTCTAACCACGCCTGTGTTGGCTCTGCTTTGTGTCACTTTGAATTACTAAAATAAATACTGGTGCCAAAGCAGTCTTTTCCACCAAAGAAAAATCAGGAGAACTTTTAAAAAAACAAAACATTTTTTAACAATTTTAAATGGAGTTTAATCCATATTTTAGGCAGTTTCTAGTTTTTCAAATGCATCAGGAAAATGCTTAGACATCTGTATAATGCCTTGACTATATGCTAAGCAATCACACTTACTTATAGTCACCCCCAAAGGTCCATTTTGAAAAATGTCCTTAGTTAATATCAAAGACAAAAAAGCAGTTTCAGGTCAAACTGATTAAAACATGAATTTATTTGGTAAATTATGCTCATTCTCATGTTCACAAATGAAGTTATCCAGGGTGCGTTCACAAGGTAATGTCAAGTTGTTAAGCTGTGAGACTACCATACAGCTATATAGCTAGTACCATGGATCGTGTTACTTAATGTAACTTGGCAGGCTACATAAAACAGTGCAGTGTAATAGTGCAGGACAGGTGCAGTATATCACCCCTGTTTTGGCTAATGGCCGCTACAGTAATGACTACAGTGTTTCACCAGGAGCCTTCAAACCTGTACTCACTGCTCTCTCACTTGCCTCACCCTAACCTTACGTAACCCTTCTCCTTAGCCCACCAAGTGTTCAGCCCAAAATATAATAATTTACGTTATGGCGACTTTTTGTTTGTTCCTGAAAGGAAGCAGAGTCCCCACAAGGTGACTGTGAACGGTCTACGTCCCAAAAACACGAACAAACGCACACACACGCACACACTCTTCAGAGTACATTACACTCACATTCATTCCCTGGACACTTACAGAGCCTTAAACTAAGTCTGTCTTCTAAAATTTAATAATTACTTTATGGGAAATTGCTTTGTGTCCCCAGGAGGGAATGTGTAAACAGATTTAGGTCCCTGAACATGAGTAAT
>VOQK01015926.1:6988-20871 GCA_015052645.1 Benitochromis conjunctus
CGTGGATCTTTTTTTTTTTTTTTTTTTTTTTTTTTTTTTTTTAAACCTTTTTAACTGTGTTTGATTGTTTTAATTAAAAGTTTTGTCTGAATTTTGGTTATAAACTCTGATTTCTTTTGCTCCCTGATGCAGGCTTGCACTTTACTAATGACGGTCCTGTTCGTCTACGATGTTTTCTTCGTATTTATTACACCTTCCTTCACAAAGGTATGTCAGGTTGTCACACAGTTCTCTTTACTTGTTGTCTGCCGTGTTTTTTTGTTTTTTTGAACTCCTTACCTTTTCTCCACAGAGTGGGCAAAGTATAATGGTGGAGGTAGCAGCTGGTCCCTCTGACTCCTCTACGCATGAAAAGGTGAGCCGACGTGGTACACCTCGGTTAAGCCCTCCAAACGCCCCTCTCGGCTCAGTGGTTGATGGTAATGTTAATTTTTGTGTTTGTCCAGCTTCCCATGGTACTTAAAGTGCCACGGTTAAACTCCTCCCCCCTGGCTCTTTGTGACCGCCCCTTCTCCCTGCTTGGCTTCGGAGATATCTTAGTACCAGGTATGCAAATGTTTTATGATGACACAGTTTACATGCTTTGAAAATAAGAGCGAGGGCTTGTTCATCAGTAAATCTGTTGCAGATGACAGATTTGATCAAAGAATAAAAAAAAAATACTAAAAATGGAAGTCTGCTAAGAAAGCTGGATGTGTGAAACACTGCTGTTAGTCTTTCCCTTTGTTCTGAATGCCTCTTTGGTTTTCTTCTCTCAGGTCTGCTGGTGGCGTACTGTCACAGATTTGACATTTTAACACAATCCTACAGGATCTACTTCATGGCCTGTACAGTTGGTACGTATGTGGGCTGGAGGAGGGGATGAAGGGGAAGTTTGTCTCTGTAGTTTAACTCGTCGTTTTACCCTGAGAAAAAATACCGTGGTGCCTGTAATGTGATAGATAATTTTTAAGACTAGCCAATAGAAAACATCAGCACTTAAGATTTCCTCTCCTGAGGACGTTATTTTGTTTGTGTTGTAATATTCATTTGCATATAGGCCTTTATCTCTGTGATAACATGTCTCCATTGATTCCACAACTCCAAATTTAAAAATCTTTGGAGGCCTGAATGTTTATTCTCAGCTTCTGCTGTCACATGAATCTAAGATCAAGATTTAATATAAAGGGTTTCTTGTTGAGTCTCCAGTAACAGAAAATGTCATTTTTAAATCCCCTTGCTTTGGTTCACATCTTCTGTTTCTTTATTTTGAATGTAAATATTTACACAATGGAAAATCAAAAGGTTGCTTTTTGTTTTAGTTTTAGTGTAAATGGCTCCTTTCAATCTTGCTTCAGTAATCTTGGAAATGAGTCATAATCAATACAAGAACAAGCAGCTCGTCCTGCGAGGGAAAACATACCCCTCAGAAATCTAGCTGAGATGACGGGGTAGTTTCTGCAGACAGATAATCTGTTAGATCATTTTTTAAAAACACTATTAAGATTAAAAAGCAGAAAAATTAGGATATATGTGTGTATGTATATGTGTGTATGTATATGTGTGTATGTATATGTGTGTATGTATATATATGTATGTATATGTGTGTATGTATATATATGTATATATCAAGAGTGAGATGCAAAATCTGCAGAGGAAGCGTAAACCATCAGAATGAGTCATCTCAGGTGAGAGAGGAGCAGTAATGGTCAGGATCAGTTAACATTATCCTAATTTCATTTTGCTCGGTCAGCTTTCTGACATTCAGTTTTAGAGCAAAACGAGATTTCCCCCCCTGCCAGTTCTGGTACAGGCTTTAGGAACAGATGCAAGGAACAAGTCTTAGAACAAAAGACAGAAACTTCAGTAACTTTTCTGATGGCTGAAGCTCAGTGAGTAAGGTACAAGCAGGCCAGGCAAATAAGAATATGGCAGCGGACCAGCTTGCAGTGGTGTGAGAGGAACACCTGCAGAAGCTAAAGTGACGCCTGTCTTTGTCTCTCTCCCGTCAGCTTACGGCATCGGCCTGCTGATCACCTTCGTGGCGCTGGCCGTGATGCAGATGGGTCAGCCGGCGTTACTCTACCTGGTGCCTTGCACTCTGCTCACCAGCCTCACTATAGCGCTGTGGCGCAGGGAGTTGCCCCAATTCTGGACTGGAAGTGGATTTGTGGTGAATACCAGTTTGATATGACTGCCTACTGCGGAAGAACAAAAAGACTTAAAAAAAAAAAAGAAAAAAAATCTAGGTTTAAATAACATGCAGACTAAAGTAGAATTTCAAGTTGAGTAACCCCTTTAAATAATTCCATCCGTTCCAACTGCTTCTTTCTGTTTTCACTGTCCTTTCCTCCATCGCTGCTCCTCACCCTTTATTTTACTGTGGGTGTGCTCTAGTCTGCTGCTGAGGGCTCAGCTGTCTGTGAATGTCACTGCAGGTATTCAAACCGGGCTTCACTCTACCATCAAACACCCCGACGGGCGTGCTACGAAGCGAGATTAATGCCTTAGCGAGCTATATCGAGCCTTAAGTCAGAGTTTTCAGTGTCCTGGGGTCGGCTTTCTTGAGCAACATGGTAACAGAAGCTGTTTAAAACTGTCTGGAAGTTTTTCACCGATTCTAGATAGATTCTGATTCTCTGCCGGAGCAATAGGTTTTATACATGCCATCTGCAGATATATACATTAATGTTCCCACAAGGGAAATTATTGTTACAACAGCAGGATAAAACGAATAAAATTAGCACAGGAATAAAATGAGGGCAGCATACTGTGAGGTGCAAAAATTGTATATATACATAAGAGATTACATACATTGTAGAGCTGTGTCTCACTGTGACCACCGAAAGAGTGGCGGGAATATGTTTGTATTTATTTTCTAATGCAAAAATCTGTTTTTGTATTTTATTTAAATCTGCTGCAATTCCAGCTTAAAAAACACTATTAGTACACATGAGAAAGTCGGTGTGTTTGTTAGGAATATTAAATCGGTGAAATAATTTTCATCAAACGCCTGCTCTTTATTGTGAGCGTGCTCAGACTCTGAAGCAGAAAACCTGAGCTAACACAGGAAGCTGAAAACCACTGTTGAGATACCTGTTACCTCTGACTGGGGTTTTAGGTTTCGTTGAGTCAGCTAGCATAAAATAAGCCTGGCTTTATGAACTTGCTTCGTAGTACCTCCCTCTGCTCTCTTAACCTTGCTTCATTTCTGCATCGATGATAAAGTAGTGATCACATGGGAAACTCTGACTCCATTAGTGAGGCTGATGTTGATGTAGATTATTTCTGTGTAGCTTGATGGGACTAAAAACGTCAGTGGGACGTTTTTATTGCTGCGAATACCTCTGAGGGCACAAAGCTTCTTTAGCTGGGGTTAAATTTGTACCTGTGTAGCGTTTGGTTCCGTTGGTCTTCGGTTCAGCTGTAGCTCCTGTCATTAAATTTAGTGTTCAGCCTGACGCCCTTCAGCCGACTCATGCAGGCGTTTGTTTTCTGTCCCCTGCAGCCTGCCATAGCGCTCGCACCGATCAACTGCACACAAACCGCCGCGCCGCCAAAGGAGCCCTCAGCTAAACCAGAGCCACCGACCGCAGAGGAGCAAGCCAGTCAGAGCGAAGACTCCCCCCAAGACCCGCCTCAGGAAACTCCCCCAGTGGAGAGCAATGAAGAGGAAAAAAAACCCAACTGAAATCATGTCTAGTACGGCACTTTTCCATTTCACCGTGTTTACTTTGTTCATTTTTTTTTCTACAGTGTGTCCGAGTCAGCGGACTTTTCACGTACTGACGCTTGTTTGCACTCGGTGCCAAGTACGAATCTGTGTTTTCTGAATGTCGGGCTCAGCATAGCACAGAGGGAATCAAACTGACGAACAGAAGCAGTCCCATCACCTCCTCCTACTAACGTACAATCTGCACCACCCGTAAGGGGAGTGAAAAGCCAGATCTAAACACTACTCCACTGAGAAAACAATAAATATTTCCACTACACTCAGCTCTGTGCCTACCTAAAGACCCAGTCACACCAGCAAATAACAGTGCAATGTGTAACCAGACCAGTAACCCCAGAGCTAAATAACAGATTTAACAAAAATACCCCTCCTGATCTTTGGTTTTCTTTATATTTAAGAAGTAGTTTAAGAAAAAAAGACCATTTAAAAAGCTGAGACTTAAACCTGAGTAAAAAATGAAAATTGTATTTAATAAACCGTCCGTTTGTAATGAGCAGCCTGACGTGTTACAGATCAGAGAAAAAGAGGAAAAAACTTCACATATGGAGTTTTTAGTGCTTCACGATTCAAACAGCTTGTCTAGATCAGAAAAAAACTAAGTGATTGTGGTAGTTGCTGTGTAGAAATGCTGGCATCACCTTTAAAGGAGTAGCGGTAATGAATTCATTAGTGAGCTGAATGAGCTGTGAGCGCCATGTTTGACCCATCAAAATGTATTTAGCGACTGATCCGTCTCATATAAGTTCAACCAACCCGATGAAGTGAAAAAGGAGAAATGGTGAACGATTAGGTGGCAAACAGAAAATTAAAGATTCACTCTTGCTCCAGCTTGTCATATATGTGTAAGAAACAGTATATTTGGGTTTTGAAATGTTGATCAGACAGAAAAAAAACTTGTGAAATAAGTCATTTCAAACATCTGTTTTCTGCTTTTGGACAAAAAAAAATTTATTCTACTAGCAAACTTTCAATTTTAATTCAAGGGGGTTTGACAAAATTTTTTAGCATCATCTGTTCCAGAAACAGTCTCTCTAACTTAAACAGGACAAAAAGGTTTTAAAAGAAAACGGCTTCCCACCCCTACAGCTACCAGATTAACAAGAAAAGGCCTATTTACAATATATGCAAGACAACCAAGCTCTTCTCATCACAGAAACTTAGTCACACAGCTCACCACTAAACACAAGACAAGGCTAAATGCACAGCATGTTTGGAAATAGGAAGTAGGCAGGACTGCCGGTCTTGACAGGTCTCACTTTATAGCCAGCCTCATTCCATGCTTAGCCAATGATCCGCCTCCACTTAGAGCTTACATAAGCACAAACGGAGAGAACAAACAACGCCACCCTCAGGTGTGCGGAGGACAAACAACAGAGCATCACGACCTGGGTCATAACACGAGAAAGCCACGGCAGCCGCTCTGCAGGCCGGTCAGTTTTCAAGCACTTAATTTGAAACGCAGTGAGACTCAAATCCCCCGAAAAAGCCCAGAGTCAGCGCATGAAGCAGCTGAAAAGTTTCATACCCTTTAAAATGTGGTGCTAACCTGGTTGTTGACTGAGCCAAAGCACTTTGGTTATTTTCTCATCAAGCTTTTGTTACGTTTTGTGTTTGCATGCTTTTGTTTTGATTTTAGCCCGAATATATAAATATATAGCCCAGACTTTGTAAATGTTACTGAGCGCTGCAGTCTGGATCCTCCGGGAGGCGCTCGTGTTATATTAAGAGTTGTTTTTTTTGGCCTTACCGTGTCCACGTCTGGAGTGGGGGGAGGCTCTCTGAAAACCGTGTGCTGGACTCAAAGTGCTGCAGTTTCACGTGTGAACTGGAGAGTATGTGGTTCTGCTTGTTCTTAGTTTGTATTTAAACATTTGCACAGTATTTTTAACTCATAAACCGGCCTGTTGTCAGCTCATGTGCGTGTATGTTTATGCATAATTATAAGGGTTTAAAGAAACAGAAACCATGGTAACGCTCTACTTGTCCCATATTTGTTCTGCTTTTGTCTGTCTGACCCTGGGGGGCATCATCTTGGACAGCAGCATGCTGCGAGCGAGTCCGGCCTCGGTGTCTGAATGTGATTGAACAGTTTTCTGGACGACATTATTCATTCACCAGGACAGTTTGGTGTCACCGAGTGGTTTTTAATGCCTCCACAGAGGCATATGTATAATAAAGAACCATTGTATTTGATATTTGGCCTGCTGTGTTTCTTATATCACACTTTTCAAGAGTGATCTACTCTATACACACTGCTGACTCTAAAATAGAATGCTTTTTACCGTCCTTATACACGTTCAATGAGGTACAGAGCATCTCCTACTCAGTGCAAACACATGGGAAAAGGAAGGGGGGGGGTGAGGTGCACAGTTCTGCAGCACTATATGCTATGAACAGTATTCAAAAAATATATACAAGTTAGGGGGGAAATTGAAATAATTAGTCATATTTACAGTGGTGATGACAGTTGTGTAGTCTGTTTATAAAGGGTCTTCGGGTTCTTTGTACTCTTTACCTTCGAGCAAAAGTGAAGTAATTATGACTTCCCCATGCCTAAAATGATTTTCACATCTAGATTTTCAGAGGGAGTCACTTTGAGTACTTGACCCTCAGCAAAAGTCATTAAACAACAACTAAACAAAACACCTTTACACGACTGTAAAATCAGCCAGCTTTTATTCCATGACATGTTAAATATTTTACACAGAACAAAGAGGAGCGAGCGCTCCGAGTGTTTCTACCAGAGAAAAATCAGGCACATGAGGTTAAATATTTCACATCCCCAGAACATTATTTTAACAGAGTTGTGTTGTTCGTGTTCATTTAACGATGAGCTTGCGCTCACACTTTTAATTTGTACAAGCGCTCAGCAGGTTAAAAAAGAAAAAATTAAAAATCATTGATATCTGATTCGCTCTAAAAGTAAAATAAAATGGCTTTACAGCTCAGTTTAAATAAATCTGTCAGATATACTGCTCACTCACTCTCACACACCATCGTTGACTATATGAAAGCAAGAGATTAAGACAGGAGTGTTACATGGTTAGAGATCGTACTTTAAAACAAAAATGATTAAAAAAAAAAATTTTTTTGGCCATAAAAATACAAAATAAGATCTTTCTCAAATGTACAAACGGGGCCAAACGTCTTCACTCTTTTAACACGCTCTAGCAGGACGGCGTATACATTTATCAAACATCTGCTTTGTTTACAAAGTTTACAATTATTTCTTTACACGCACACACACACGCACGGTCATCCTGACGTCTTCTCACAGTGCCGTCTGTAAATCCAAAAACGCACAATGATCTGAAGTTTATGGTTAAAGAAAGATTTCCTTCTCCTTTTTCTGTTTGAGTATTTCTTTGGGGAAAGGAGGCGGAGCTGGTGGAGGAGTGTCGCTGCTCCTCCGCTTGTTGATGGTCTGAGGCGTCTTCACGTTCTGGACAAACACTGGAGGACTGAAAGTATCTGAAGGAAGAAAGAAAACAAATGAAGCACTCTGGGGGGAGCTCATCCATATCTGCGCAAAGTCATTGAGGTGGCAGTTGGTACAGGTGTAGCACTGCAGACTGACACACACTTCTAATTTTATGTCCCTCCTGTTTATTAGACATGAGTACAGCTCCGGGTAATTAGGGCCTCAGTCACGTCTGTTCTGTGCCACCAAACTGAAAGGTACAAATTATCCACTAGAGGGTGCTGTTCAGTCATTCATAAATACAGTCAAGGTGGTGTTTCCACTTGCTTTTATACAGGAATATAACCAGAGTAAAAGCAGCAAGGTTGCCCCAACATTTTGCAGGTAAACTGCTGTCCTGCAGCAACTACGTCACCATTTGTGGAGAAAGCCTGCAGAGCCCAGACTTGAACATGATTGAATCAGTGGGAGATCATCGCCAAAAGAAACAACCAAAGAAGAGCTTTAAATGTCCTTCAGGAAGTCTGAAGAACTATTCCTAAAGACTACTTAAAGAAATGACAATGAAACTTCAAGCTGTGATGAAGAATAAAGGGGATCCCAAATACTGACTTTCAAGCTCGTTAGATTTATACAAACTCTGTTTTCGTGTATTTTTGCACCCGTTTACCATTTTCAAGCAAAGAATAAAGAAATGAGGAGTGGCTCAAGACTTTTACACAGTATGATACCCATCCATGTATCACTGAGCTCATTTACCATTTTGTATTTCACTCTTACTTTAGTGAGCTGTTCTACCGAGCAGTCCTATGTTTATACTTCTGTCCTTGGGTGATCCAGTGGAAAACAAAGGTTTAAAAACTCCTTTAACTGCTAATTAAATCCTTTTTCTGTCCCGTGAGTGTTCAGGTACCAAAAATACTGACAGGTCAAATACTGAAGAGTCAAATCTGCTCCCTCCATCCAGTCTTAAGTCTAAACTTAACCACTCTCTCTGATTCGAGTCTGATTTGCTCATTGTGTCTCCTGCAGCCTTTTCAGCCATGACTGTGCACGTTTAGCACATACTGACATGTATTTGACTTACTTCTTAGCCAACCAAGTTTTTAAAATAAATAAATCTCTTCTTCATCCACACCTGTATTTATGATCCTTTGAGGACTGGTTTTCCTCTGGGACCTCAGACTTCCTCCTTCTTTCCCCATCACCTGGATGGGCGCCACCTCGCTCAGGTCTATGGAGGCTGGGTTTAGAAACACAGGAGTGCGAGATGCTTTCAGTTCACAGCTGTGTGGTGTAACAGCTGGCCTCAGATTAAGTGTTGACAAATATTTTTCAGTACTAATATTTGAAAAGAAAAAGAAAAAACTCTCTGGATGTAGAAGAGAGCTTCTTCCTGAGATTAAACCTTAGGTTTTAAACTTTAACGTGTGTCCTGACCTGCGCTCTGGGCCCTCTTGTGAGTTTTCTTCTTGGAGACTTTGTCCTTCCCCTTGACAGCCAGCTTTTTGGGGATCTGCTGTTGCACGGGTGCAGGTTTGTGCACCTGGTTGGTGGTGCTGAGCAGGTTGGAGGACAGCGTGGGTTTGGACGGTTGTATGTAGATGCTCTCCCTGCGAGGTGGAACCTTTGGGGGGGTTTCCAGAGAATCGAGCGGATTTGTTGGGGGCGTTAAGGTCAGAGTGCCTCCGTTCACTGTGCTTCCCCTGAATGACGAGTAAGTCAAACACTTCGGAGGGCAAAAAATAAATAAATAAATGCTCAGTGGACAGATGAAAATGACCAGATGAATACACAATAACATCATTAATGGTGATACATGTTGCATTCATCTAATTCCTATCACACTCCTCACCTGTGCAGGATCGTCGTAGTTTGGCTGTCCGATACTTGGCATGTACTTCATCTTTAATTTATCCAAACGTTCCTTCTCGTGAGCCAGGCGCTCCTTTTCTTTTCCCAGTAATCTTGTGGTCTCCCTCAGTCTCTCCAGGTCCTGTTGGTATTCTTTTTTCTGCACGTCAAGGCCAGTCCTCTCCTCGCTGAGCTTCTCCTCCGATTTCCTGCACTCCTCCTCCTTCTGCTTCAGCTGAGCCTCCTGAACCTCCATCTGACGCCTGTGCCGCTCCTTCTCCTTCTCCCAGCGCTGCTGCTCCTCTCGAAGCTGTGCCTGCTGCTTGCTCAAGCTGTTGAGTTCCTCCCTCTGCTTTTCCAAGCTGCGCTGCTTCTCGTACTCATACAGGGCGTTGTTGAAGTTAGCGGACCGCTGGTTCTGCGACTGGAAAGCGTACTGCAGCGCGTTCTGGCTGTCCTGATGGGCGATAATTGCCTGCATGGTGGAAAATTTTATTTAGCCAGCTGATATCAAACACAGAAGCATCTGAATTTAAGATAAGCTGCTTTACTTTTAAGCTGTAGAGCCTCTGCCCGAGCAATATCACCCTGTCATAAACCTGTAAAGAGGGGGGAAAAAAAAGGCAAAAATAACATTTATTCATGAATAAAACAGAGGAAACGATTGTAGTATCTAAGACGATAGATATGAGATCTTTACCTCAGCCTGGGGGAAATGTAGCAGCGAGCGATCGTCGGGTTCTTCATCAGCCTGGAAGCAAAAACGAAAAAGCACAAACGGTGTAAATGTTCATGTTTCACCACAGGACGGACGTCAGGATCGGATTTCTCACATTGTCTCACGTCACTCACAGACTGTTCTGGGCCTTCAGAGAAGTAGTGCAGGTCATTAAAGCTGTGGCTCATATTCGGAAGACTGAACTCGTCGAGGTCATCAGCTTCTTCGCCATCTGAGAAAAACAAATCATCACATTATTCACGTCTGACGTCACTACAGGTTTGTGATGTCGTTGTTTATAGCAGATCATGGGCAGTTGTTATGGTTCGTTTGCATGCAGGAGCAAAAGAAAAAAAAAAAAAGTGTAGTGCCGATCTTTGGATGTGAGGTCAGTTGTGTCACGCTCACATCAGCTCTAAACAGTCAAAACTACGCTGCAGGGAGCCTACAGGTTAAAGATGGCGCCACACACTTTCGCCGATACACGTCCATCAGGTAACTGAGAAAAGTACAGGGCTGTATGAAAGCAGCTTTACATTCACTGATGTCACCACAAGTTAAACATGTCACAGCTTCGATTGTGCATTAGCTGGATTACTTTAGTGTACACGTGCTGTAAGATCCACACACAAAGCAGGACAGTACATCAGTCTTACATTTCAAGGTGCTAGCTGCAGATTTACTGTCTGCCACTCCGAAGGTCTGGGCCCTCCTGAGCCGCCCTCCCCGTGCGTTACTCTCATCCACGGGAGCGCTTGCGTTACTTGTCTTCAAGGTGAGCAGGTTCTGCAGGATTTCCACTGACAAAAGAGAAAGAAACGATTCTTTAATCTCTTCCTTAAAAGATAAAATCACTGCTCACTCATATTTCGACAGTGTGAGGTGAATTTCTGTTTTCCCTCCAGCACACGTCTTCTAACTTTAAAACGTTTTCCAGCAACATCAAACAAAACAAGCGGCAAGTACAACAAAACTGAGTCTAACTCCGTCTCAGTCACAGAGCAGACGCTGGATTTGTCTCCCTCACCTTCGTCGATGGCTGTGTTCAGCAGCGTCTCCTGCTGCTGGAGGTCATTGGTGCCGCCTACGAGATGCAGTCCATCATAGGGGGTGTCCTGCCCGGTCACATGTTTATAGACAGCAGCGAAGAGCTGCTGCTTCTCTGTCAGACTTTCCTTTATCCGGTCATCCCTCTCCTTAAGATGACCTAAAGAGAAACAGAAACACAACAAAAACACTTTTTTGTGCTGTTAAAAAAATTTTTTTAAAAAATTCAGTGGAAACCTTTTACTCAGAGAAAAATAGACCGAGCACACTGTTACACTCGCTTTGTTCACTCTACATTATAAACAAGGCGAAAAGGGAAAAAAAAAATCATTTTCCCACACTTAAAAGTTCTTTGATCTCCCGGCTGGGACAGGTTGCAAATGCATTTTAAAACAATCTTAAGTAAAGAAGGTGGGTGAGCACAAACCCAACATCAGTTAAATTTAACAAACTGAAAACTGGCAAACCTCAAAAAAATAAAAAAAAAATTCAAAAATGCAACTTAAATCCTACAAGGTCTTTTTCGGGCATCATTTTTCCTTTATGAAGATGGCAGCAGTAAAAATCAGGTCAAGTTTTCCTCAAATCAAATGCAGCAAAATGTCACACCGGAGGATTCGCCGAGCACAGGTGGTGCGCGAGCAAAGTGGCCGACATTCACGGCCATCTTACCTTGAAACGTTTGCAGAGTAGTGATCATTTCATTGTACTGCACCTCTTCCTGATGACTGAAAAAAAACACAGACAACTTACTCAGTATCCGCTTTTATGTATAAATTTTCATTTTAATTTATTCATTTTTATTTGTACAGGGACGAGCGTGAAACACTTTAACACATGTACAAGTGTCAATAAGAAATAATCTGTAAAATAAATATAAACACTAAGAAATAAAGTGATCTCACAAAGACAACAAGGGCTGGCTGTTTTAATGCTTTAACGTTCCAGTCTTTAGTAAAGAGACACCGCAGATTTAAATCATTTGCTTGATTTTAAATTTAATAGGCAGGGTTGTGTTTTTAATCTCACTATGTTTAAGAAAAGAATTTGTTTCATTTAGAAATAAGATCCATCAAATAATACTAATTATTAGAATTAGAATGACTTATAAATTGGAATACTAATTTATAAGTAATGGAATCTGAAATAAGGGGGTAGGAACAGAAAAAGTGTAAACGTCATCCTACTCCTTTTCGAGTATAAACATTGTGTAGACAGAGATATTCATGAAAACTTGATGTTTTAAGTTTTTCCTTTTCTCGTGTTATTTCAGTTATATTTGCATGTTCGAAATAAAACGATTCCATCTAAAATTCAGTCCCAGAGGCTAAATTTTGGTGAACGTTCAGTTACACATGGGTGACATATGTTGAATGTGACGCATATAAACAAATGCAAACAAAGAACGTAATGTTGCATTCGCAGGCAGATGATCAAATCTAAATTTAGAATAAATATTTTTGCTGTATGTGTAAGGATGTTCATGCAATGTTCAGACTGGTCCACCCATTAAGGAGGACCTGGGATACATAGAAACCTACTGATACTACGTCATTTTAGTGAGATGACCTCACACCAAAGACTGCACTGGCTTCCTTTTTCCAGAAACTACGTCCATCGTTTGAACGTTTTTCCTAGAAGCACTCGGCTTACCGTTCCAACGCTTCTCGTATGATGGCCTCCCACTTGATGCGCTCCTCTCGTGAGCCCATGTGGATCTCATACATCTCTGGCAAGCCGACGGTGCGTGCACAAATGATGAAAATGGCTTTCTCCTCCATGGCCACTTCTCTGACTATCAGTCTTTCAAGGGAGATCACTGGAGGTTTGTTATCCTGCGCGAGCCACAATCATAAACACCGATCTTATTATTAAACACAGTGAAACCTTTTATGTATAAACGATACAGTAAATGGTGTGTAAACAGTGTCAGCCATTAATGTTTGAGGAGAACTCACAACAGCAGCAAATACAAACTTCTGATCTTTCTCTTGTAAGAGGAGCAGCACGTCTGACAGCAGCACAGCATGGACGTCTGCAGAGGGAGATTAAAGCTGCTCAGAACAACACAAGCGCTTGATGCTGCGACTCAACGTGACTGCTCATCATCGCTTAATGACAAAGAGTAGTTATGCCGGTTGTCGGATTGTTTCGGCTTTCACAAAAGCCGCACTGAGAAGTCAAAGCGGTAATCCACTGTGCACTCAATCCTCAAAGATTCATTAAAATCACACCGGAGTGCACACACGCGCTCACCTCAGTTTACCATCTGACCTCTGCTGATCGCTTCACAGTCACCGCTGCATTTTGAAAGCAAGGCGTGTCCAAGTTATGTGTGAAGCACACACACAGGCGACAAAGTATAAATATGGACACATGAGTGGAAATCTGTGGGAATCTTCATTTGCGTCACACTTGGACGAAATGTGTGACATGTTCATCGTACGATTGCACATTCCCCCCTCCCTGCCTGAATTTAACTCTGTGGCAATAACTCAAAGGCAAGACCCGCACAAAGTAAATATGACACTAATGGATGTTGCTGTCAGCACGAGGAAGTAAAACTGTTTCACAAAGCATGACACGCTCCGTTTGAACTGTAAGCAGCAGGCTTTAAAGTCTCTATTATGCTCAGAGCAGCTTTGCATGAGTCACAGTTCAAAACAATCCTCTTATGCTGAGCATTTACATAGTTTCTTTTTTTTTTTGTTTGTTTTATTTTGCTGCTCTTCCTGCCTCAAGGCCTTCGTCTTAAGCACGTTGAGTTTACATATAATTAAATGTGCTATACAGATAAAACAACACCGTCACTGAAAGTGTTTGATTCTGATGTCTGTGTGAGTTTATGTAAGTTTGATCTTTGATGTGTTACATTTAATTTTGCTCATACGCTTCTGTGCGTTTGGCTTTGTTCATCCATTTAAATACCATCAACTCGCCGGGGACTGCAGTTAAAAATTAACCTGTGCGGCTAAATGTCATTTGAATAAACATAAACACGAACATCATGAACAAAGAGAAGCAGAAAGAATAATAATGAGGAAAAAAGCCAAAAGCTCAGGTTTCAGGTTGCACACACTTTTATCTTTGTCCTTGTTTAACATGAGCCCCGCTGGTTTCTGATGGCATAT